>JAOPJO010000078.1:16927840-16941572 GCA_027123675.1 Molva macrophthalma | reverse complement strand
TGTGTGTGTGTGTGTGTGTGTGTGTGTGTGTGTGTGTGTGTGTGTGTGTGTGTGTGTGTGTGTGTGTGTGTACCTGCAGCGACGTCACTGATGTCCCACACGCGCATGCCGTCCTTCTGTCCTCCAAAGGCGTAGACGAAGGGCAGGTCGGGGCAGCAGGCGGCGCAGAACACCACCCCCTGGACGGAGCAAACACCAAGGTTTACCCAAGAAGTGGGACGTCCCTCCAGTCTACAGCGCCTCCACTGAAGGCTCAACGCTTTCCTGTACTCTCCCTCACCACATGCTGTATGCTCCCTTTTGGCTGGTTCTCTGTAGTACTTTGGCTTACTACTTTGTTTTGTCTTCAACCACGAAATGTATCTTAATTGACAAATTTAGCAAATTGAACACTACTAAAAATCACAAGGTTTTATGAATTCATTTTTAAAAACCATTCCCCCCCCCACCCCCTTAATAAATAATGGCTATGATTGACTGACTGAAGCTTAAAATATGGTTAATAAGAAAATAGTGCGCTTGATATTTTCCCTTCTTCAAAGTAGAAGCCAGAATGCATATTGCACCCGGCGCTTTGTGAATCCATATCTGCTTCTCCCGGCGCCCAGGCATCCCAGCACAGCAGCAGGTCTCGCTCACCATCTTCATGTCCCTTGAGTGCACCAGACCGGGCTTGTTGCTCAAGATGTCCCAGATCTTGACGTGTTTGTCCTCCGACGATGTGACCAGGCACCCTTTAATCTGGCTGCTGAGCTCCAGTCCTGCGTGGGGGGTGGGGGGATTAGACAAGATGGTTCAGATTTAAACAACTCATTCATCAAGCGACCTTTACAGACACTCGGTCTAAGGATGTTGTTGTCTGGACAGTAGGTTTACACGTCTTCCCACCGCATACCGGAAACGTTGAGTTTGCGCGCGAGCTTCGGACGGCATATTTTTAATTAGACCTCCAACATGAACGTCTGCGGCAGCACTACAGTGATAGCGCTGTAGGAGAGTCATCGGTGAAACACCGCCTTGGCCTTGGACTTCTTAAGCGAGAGTATAGCCTGGTTTCACCTCCGAGTTTTTGCCTAGTGGAAATTTGTTTATTTTCTTTACGAAAGATCGAAGCCTTAACAGCATAATTGACAGACATATGACCTTTTTGACAGAGGCCTTTTAGTCCCTTCCAATCAATGGTCAGGTTTGGTGTTGTTCCCGCCCCAAGGAACATGATTGGTCGAAACAGATTTGAAGCGACAGAAAGTGAACCGCCCTGTTCACACAGACTTTAGATGCTAATCTCAAGGCTGAATTGTGAGACTAATAAATGAATACATGTCGGTTGTTTCTCTTGTGTCTGATTGGTCAGGTATCCTACCGGTCACTTCTCCGTCGTGTGCCTTCAGGGTGAACACGGGTTTATCCGAGCGAGCGTCCAGACAGTACACAAAACCATCTTCCGTACTCGCCTGAAACAAAGCAATTCAGCAATTGATTTCACAGAGAGGCCAGCAAAACAAGAAACACTCAGAAGACTCTCCCCTTAGTGTTGTTGGTATTGATGTTTCATTTCCTGAAAATGAAAAACAGCCTCTGTTACAACCATAACACCCGAAACACGGAAAATAATCTAAAATGTAAAATATAAGGAAGGAAAAAGCTGAAGGAAATAATAGATGGTAGTTTACGCAATTATGCTATTTTACACGTAACCAGGATTTGAACCTGATTACCTTAGGACAGGTCGACAATTCAAACACACACGCACGCACGCGCGCAGGCACGCACGCACACACACACACACACACACACACACCAGGAAGTTGCAGGCGGAGAAGTGGTTCCACACGACGCGCTCCACCTGCCCGCTGAACCTCCAGAGGCGGGTGCTGTCCGGGCTCCGGCAGTCGTACAGGATCGCCGTTCTTCACCGGGAAGGGAAAAAAACGTTTTCCTTAATAACACCGTCCACGAGACCGAAGGAGTCCTTACACGCTAATCCATTGTTTATGTTCGCTTGTTCGCATCTCAAAACTGAACTTGAGTTTTGACTTAAGTGTCAGTGTCAAGACTTAATGAATACACTATTTTCTATCTGTCATACCACGTCCATATACGAATCATTAAATACATGCAGAAAGTATTCAGACCCTTTCACATTGTCCACATTTCTGTGGGTCAATTAATGAGGCTGAAGGTAATGGGGTCTGAATGCAATGCATCACAACATAGCTGCATGACAGATAAAGACATCTAGGCACACTGAATTAGGGCTGGGGCGATGCGGACATCCTTGCCCGTATACAAGACATTTAATATCCACCATAACCATACATATCACCATATAGCATGTTTTCTGGTAATTCAATAAATACATAGTCTATATAAAAATAACCACATGGTAAACCTTATTTTTGAACACTCCTGTGTGGATTCAGTACTTCGGTAAAATGTCAAAATTCTCTGTACTTTTAATTGGCCAAGAACTTAAGTGCGAAATGAACGTAGCAGCTTCAAGTCAAACTTTAGAGAAAAAACAAACAAATATAGGCCTCTCCTACAACATGAACACGGTAAAATATCAAAAAGGTAAACATAACGTTAGAGAATACCAAACAGCTGGAGTCCACCTACTTATCGTATGACCCCGACAGAAGGGTCTGAGCCTCAAACGGGTGGAATGCCAGCGCCTGGACCTGAGAGAGAACCAAAGGTTTGGATCCAGCCAATGACTTCAAGCTACATCAAGCACAACCACACCAATAAGACTAAAGTGCGTTCTCCTCTCAGTACCTTGTCCGTGTGTTTTGTCAGGGTGGAGGCCGGTTTTCCCTGGGCCATATCCCACAGGATGACCGTCTCATCTGCAGACGCGCTCGCCAACACATTCCTGGGGAAGGAGATGGGAGGTACCCCGGCCACTGGTCAGATCTCAACTGGTCAGATCTCAACTGATTGATCGACTTTTGTTTTCTGAATTATTATTATTATTATTTTTTTTTGTCTTTGACATGGAAATAATAGTGCCTTCAAGACACAAGACAGCTTCTGAATCTAGTGGTGCATTGTGGGTGATGTAGGAAGTAGAAATCGCATCTTGGAAATGCACATGCTCATGGGATTGAAGGACACTTTGGATAAAAGCGTCCACCAACTTGCATCATTATAGGAATTCTTTGTGATACATTTTATATTATATATATGATATTAATATTCATATTTTCTTGTGTTTTCTTTGGTTTATGAAACTATAATAAAATACTTATAAACAGAATGGCATCAGGACTGTAGAGAGTTGACCTCTGACCTCACTAGCTTGTTCCAGGATAAGTCCAGCACTGCATCCGTGTGTCCTTCAACCTGCTCTGCAGCAGCCTGCCAACAAACAAACAAAACATCAGAACAGCAGGAAGGACACGGTGGAAATGCTTCAGCAGAAAACAGACATTGAAATGCAACTAACCAATACAATTAAGTTATGGAGGAGACTCTTTAATCCAAAGCAAGTGAACTCAGATACAGGTCATCGAGTCATTATTTCGCTCAATGATGCTTAAAAGTAGGTTTCGGACATTGGGAATCGAACCCAGTACCTTTCAGATTTGAGACGTTAACCACTACACTGTCCCATAATAATACACCTTGAACATGCAGGAACCGTATTACAATCATATCTGAACATTTACTCAAACATAAAGCCAACGTGTGTATGTGGCATTTTAACATGCTGTTATTTTATCCCTCCACCGAGCTAACGCTTACCTTCTTGCCCTTCTTCTTCTTCTTCTTGTCTGTTTTCTTGCTTCCCAGAGAGAAGGCGGGCTCCAGGCAGTCCACCACGTCCAGGTCCCACACGTCGATCTGAGGGGTCATGTTGCCCACCGCAGCGTAGTTCCCTGCAAATAAACCAACCAGTGAACACACAGCAAACGAGAGCTCACGGTTACAATGTGTCGTTTCGTGTCTTTTTTCAAAAAGACAAGAAATTGGATTGATGGATTGATTTTTTTAATCAATCCACTTTGGGGACCACTTTAAAAAAAGGTCTGTTTTTTGGTGCTGGAAATGATCAGCTTGAGGGTGAATGAAAGGCCAAAACCAAGAATAACAATGCTTTTACACATTTATCAAGCATAGTGTAGAGCTAAGCAGGGCCATTTCTGTGGGCTAAATTAGGTTTATTTACCTTTTCCCTCTGCTGGGTCAAAGTTCAGCCACTCTACACAGAGTGGGTAGGCTGGCAGCAGAATGTCGTGATGAACGTACAGGGAATCTTCTTCAGAGTTATACACTGGAAGAAATAAGAGGAAATCACACGTCACATATTTGTGAATCGTCACACATACACATGATGAGTGACAACTTAGTCCAGGCAGGTGCAAGGCATGATAATGTTAAACATGAGGTTAGGCATGTCCATGTTTAAAATCATTAACAATAAGTGTGATGAAACAATATGCATTGCTTCTATACAGAGCGATTGTACAATCAATAATTGTAAGCCAATAAACACATCATCAGTATGAAGAAAGACAACATTTTATTCAGCTTAGGACAATTATGAAAATTGTATTCAGATTATTTGCATAAATTGTGAATCACTAGTAATGACGACTGACCGTAAACCTCCAAGTTGCAGCAGTCCTTCTCCGCCCGGCCAGCCAGGACCAGGTTGTCGTTGGGTTTGATCTGAAAGTCCTCCCTCTCGTACTGGTCCTTAAGGAGACAGAAACACAGCTCCCATCAGCATAAATGTCCAGTGAAAGTCTCTTTACACAAACAGCCATTTACTATTTAGTTATTTGGCTGACGCCTGATCCAAAGCGACTTTTTAGATACATTTCATTACATTTACATTTAGGTCATTTAGCAGACGCTTTTATTCAAAGCGACTAACAAACATTCTTACACACATTCACACACCGACGGCGGAGTCAACCACACATGGCGACAGCCAGCTCGTCGGGAGCAGTTAGGGTTAGGTGTCTTGCTCAGGGACACCTCGACACTCAGCTAGGAGGAGCCGGGGATCGAACTAGCAACCCTCCAGTTACAAGTCAACCCGTCATCTCCTGAATTAAACCGACCCCCATTTCATTAGGTACGCTGCAGCCACTGGGGATCGAACACCGATCCTTTTGGCTCGGAGTCAAACCCCTCTAACCTTCTAGACAATCCTGCACCGACGCTACATTACGCTGGATTAAAAGGACACCGACATCATACGAATACGCACCTCAGCAACAGGGGCCTGGTTTCTAAATCCAGCGTAGTTCCTACGACCGCAGACATGAGACACTAAAGGAGGGGCCCACTCACTGTGTCTTTGATTGTGATGTAAGGATCCTGTTCATTGGAGCTGAAAACAGTCAACCCGGCCAGACTGTCACCGAGGTTGCTGGCCACTGCAAGGCAGAAGGAGAACCAGAGGGTCAGCAGTTTAAAAAAGCAAGGCCATGACATGGGATGTGGTTGTGATGTAAGAAAAGGGTGAATTTTGTAATTGGTCATCTCTATGAATACCGTTTGGTATTCCGAGATAGTGTGTGTGTGCGTGTTCCACTATGACAACTGCGTAACTTCCCTTGAAGATGTGTAAGCATGTATGTGTATGTTGTCATTGTTATGAGCCCAACGTTGTTGTGAGATCAACCTCTTCCTCACCCGTGTCCTCCTCATCATATTGATCCAGACCGTACTGCGCCAGCTCATCTTTTTGTTCCTCCTTGTCTGCCTTGTTCTCGTCTTCCTCCTCCTCCCCCTGCCCTTCATCCTCCTCTCCTCCGACCGTCCCCTGGTCGCCAGGCATGCCCACGTCTCCGTCAGCTTCCTCCTCGTCTGCCTCCTCCGCTTCCCTGTAGATGGAAAACAATACATGAAAAGGTTTGAAAAGAATCCATTTAAAAAAGCAATTGTTTGTTGATTTATCAAGGTTATGTTTTAACATCGTTTAGTAATAGGTACACATGAAACACAATTATACCAACAAAACGTGAGATGTTTCTAGAGACATTGTCATGATAACCAATAGTGTGTGAATGTGTGCGTGTCATTTTACCCCAATTCTTCTTTTGCTTCAGCAATAATGCGCTGTAGTTCCTCTTTGCTCAGTTCAACCTGATACCATATGGAATGTTTACAGTTTACAGCAACAGGCAAAATAACATTCAACAGATGGACATAATCAGGGCAAAGGTACGGACTTGAACTTTCCTAATGAGACAATAACATGGATTTTAAAGTCAACAAACTAATAGAAAAGAGCAGAAAGTAGAGCATAAATAGAGACAGGACTACATTCATTTTAGATTATGTTTATTTTGATAATTCGATCTGGAGTTATTAAGTAAAGTAAACTGTCGCAGACTAGACCAGAGAGGACAAAAACACAAGGTTTACATTTTCAACATCCAAGTCAAAGCAGTGGAATTTAACAAATACAACTTACTTTGTCTGGTGTTTCCTTAGAAACGCCACGCCTCACCCAACCCACGCAAGTCATCTGTGAACTCATCTTTGAAATGCGTTTGTCTGATTAAATGAAACACACCAAAACAACTATCTTTGATAGTCTGTCAGACAAGCCTTTAAACATGTATTGCATGTGAGCATCGGTGCGGTGAACATGTGAGTCTATTTGGTAGTGAAGCAACGTCGCATATCGATGACGTTGCTTGAACTATTAAAGGGGCCGCCTGCATTCAGAATGCACAATTTTGTTATGCATTATGTATCCTTTTCGTATCATAAACCCCTGGTTTATAAAGGCCTGCATAAGAATAGGCAGCGGCAGAAAGGTAATGTCCATATCCATAACACGTTGGCCAAAAAAAGCCAGAATAAAACGGGTTATGGTTATTACAGGTAAAAATGTGATCCTATTCGTGCTTGAGTTGATTGCCTCCTAGTGGAAAGACATGGAAGGGCAGTATCAAGTGTAGTAAGAGCAAAGTTTAAGAAGTCAAGAAGAGCCCCATCCGATGTTTATTTAATTACAGTGACAATGTTTGGTCATTCAAATGGGCTTGGAACATATAATCATATGACCGTTTTAGATTATAACCAATACTTTATTTATGAACATAACATTATATAACACAGCACAGGACAGAACATTTAGTGGCAATTCTTCAGAGATGATACAAATATTAAATATAGTATGATATTCCTCCGGTCAATAAGATATAGTGAAGCAGCGAGTCAACAACAGTCAACATAATCTATTTTCATGAGTCGTTTCCAGATCTATGTTTAGTCCAATCGTATTCCTCCATACTAGAGTCTGTTCTGTTCTTAATCCACAACCAACTGGATCCTGCGGTCTTGATTAATCATACAGCTCGCCCACATTTAATTTAACACTCACTCTCTCGACTGTCAATCACACACACACGCTGAATCTAGGAGTTGGCTCCAGTGCGTGGACCTCTCCAGATTTTGGTCTTTGCTTCATCGTCGATCTCATCCAGTATTTTCTCCTGTTTGACAGAGAGAATGGTGTAGCTGACTGATAGGAGTTAAGGACAAAAAGACAACAGTGTACTTATGGTTTACATACATACATACAAAACAGTAATAGGCCTACATATTCTCAAAAGAAAGCCGCAATCTGCATTAAAGCCCACCCCTGGACTTTTTAAGAAGAACTACAACCTATGACCTCTGAGTTGTGGGTAGATGGACTTTATGTTTAAACACCCAAAACTGATTTCAGATACCATTCAAGGAAGACTGTTTGTATACAAACTCTACGACTCACTAATTCAGTGTAACACAATCATGGTATAAGCTCAGGACTTGCTATATAACTGCCATCTTTTATGAAATGACAGTTCTTAGATTTGAAATATACACACAGGTTTTACTGGGGGGCCCAGGGTGAATAGCTTTTTGAAGGATACAGACACCGACTACAAACGCGCCTATAGCGAGTCCCGTCAGCCGGTTCCGACCACGGATTCGCTCGGCGTTTTTTTTCCAGTAATCGAGTTCATTCTTCCGGTGCAAAAGTAGTTTCTGAGACGCTGACGACTGTATTTTCGCATTGTCTGCATCTTTCTCCGCCATGTTGCCCGGTTCTGTATCCTTCGACTCTCTGTAATGTCATCAGACAGAAAACCAACTCAAGGCTACACACCGCCGTCTGGTGTACTGGAGAGTACCTGTTATATATGCGACCTCGTAGGCCATACGATATAGTCTCTTCCATAATAATGTCGTAATACAAATATGTAAACATTAAAAAAAAAAAGTAAAAACACAATAACTAAGTTTTCTATAACAGAAAATAGTTTAATTTTAAATGTATAAAAACAGACAAGACTGGAGATAAGTGCATCATAAAAATTATATTTCTGGCTAGAAGTTAGATTACGTACCTTTTGTTAGAAACACAAGAATAAGCAATCGTACAATGTTGCAGTATTAGTCAATATCGTTAACTTACAGGGAAAAAATTATAAAAAGTACACAATTGTGTAATTCAACATACAGGCATCTTTACTCTGCTTTATATTGGATGACAGCAAGTAGTAGGCCTAGTTGAATCGTTTAATGTCGATTCACAAAGTATACATGTCATGTTATATCACTGATGTAAATTTCAGTACATTACAATCATCTAAGATTTGTTTTGTTATATTGTGAAATGACTCAAATGTACTCAGTGGCCATGACCTAATTGGATATTTGAGCAAATCATTTGAACAAAACCACAAAAAAGATTTTGCAGTGGAATATATTTCTTGGTAGATTTACACAGAATACTTGAAGTGCGTCTATTTACCTCAAGTAAATACGTCACCTGCTCCGTGTTCAAGTGTTTGTAACAGTGGGAGGAACTGGTCATCAACACAGAGGGGAATACAAAATGGGAGTACTTACTGTGCAGAACGTTCATAATAACTGTTCATTCCAGCGTTAAACCTGGCATTCATAATACTGCTGTTTAAAAATAGCACATGGCAAAAAACAAGCATTCAACAGTGTTTAACTGAGGTGCATACTGTCTTCAACCAAAGAACCACACTTAGATTGTCTGGGTCATCACAATCATTGCACAACTAGCATGCACCAATGGCACCATAACTCTTTTTTGTTTTTGTGCATTTGTGTTGCATATAATAAGTGGTAACGAGATGATCAACAAGCATTTCAAATTGTCTCCTTCAATCCCGTGCCACGGTAAGAACCTAAGAACATCTGCCAGAGAGTGCAAGATAAACAGACCCGAACCAGGTCTTAACAAATGACGATTGTTCCTATTTAGGCAACCAAAGCAACTGTTGATTCAGAAACATGTCACTAGTGAGCAGGCAGGGCTAAGGGAATGTGGCTTGGTACACTAGGGACACTTTCAGATCCGAAATGAACACCCTAGCCACTACAATAATCACCTCCCTCTTTGGACGGAAAACCCTAATGGAATGTTTCAACGCAACATTTTCCAATGGAAATTATTATTATTTAGATTCATAGAGGTACCCTATGTTGTCACTGTCAGTGATTATGTTTAAGGCAACCTATAAAATGGCACACATATGAAAAACATTATTATTTGTCAGGTTTTGTTTTTTCTACAAGTAGTTCCTCCTAAAACCAGTAGTTTGTAATCGTAACGCCCATTTAGGATTGGCCAAATCTGCATTAGCAATTATCACCACCATCTTCGGTTCGTGATCATGATCCTTGCTTACGAATTCGCCCGAATCACATTTCTACAGTCTTCAGAAATCCAGCTCCAATTCCAGCTCCTGGTTTTCCTCCTTGCTCTCCGGGTGTTCGGGTGGCTCCTCGTCAGCAGGCGGTTTCAACCGTTTGGTCACCAGCTTGAGGTTGGCCTCGTGGATGATGACCTGGGTCAGGTACCGCTCCCGCTTGATCTGCTCCCTGACGGACTGCGGCACATCGGGGATCATGTAGGAGAGCACAAACTTGGTGAAGTAGACGATGTGCTGTGGGGAGGAGGAGGAGGAGGAGGAGGAGGAGGAGGAGGAGGAGGAGAAGATGCATTCAAGCCAAGTCCGTTTCACCACAAATAACAGTCTTTTAACCTTTAAGTGAAGACAGTAAACTACTTTCACTTTCAATTTCACTTTCTGTATATCATGTATCTTTCTGTATCCATCTTTTCTCCATCATATCACATATTCTATTTATTTGACCAATGTATGTATTTTAATACATTCAATCTTTCAACTGCTTTCATTGGTTAATGTTATTTCTGTTTTTTAAACTGCCTTTCATTTGTTAATGTTATTTCTGGCTTTCATTTGTTAATGCATTTGTTTGGCTAGCAGGGCCTATAGAGTATTTAGCTTTTATTTTTTCACTTGATGCACTTTGTCAAATTGTTTTTAAAAGGTCAATAAAAATACATTATTCATGTTTCGGCTTCAAGAAACATGCCTTTAAAAGCTTGTATATACCTCAACAACGATTATGAAAGCCATTTTGGCAGCGATCACGTGCCAGTACTGCATATTGTACTGGTACTCTCTGGGATGGCCTGGGGGATTCCGGAAGTCCCGATAGCTAAAAGGCAGTGATAAATATCTGTTAGTTTCCACCCACACAAAACCCCCTGGAACAACACAGACGACTGCAGTTTCCATTCAGATGGGGTAACATTGAAATAACATAAGTATACTGGAATTTTCCACTTCTTTAAACATATTTTGAAATTAACCCTAAAGTTGACTTTTATTTTGAAAAGGTCATCTTTTTGGAGAAACCGTACCGGCAGGTGGAGCTGTTTTTGAACCAGTAGGGCGTGTTGAGGGGCCTGCTGAAGTTGGAGAAGTCGTCGATGTTGAAGATGGAGAGCGTGTTGTTGATGTACCCACTCATGGTGTTCTGGGAGTGGTCGCCGTAGGGAAACACTGAGAAGGACCAGTAGTACACCAAGCGGGGGATCATGTCAGAGGTGAAGGCAATGATCATAGCCTGGGGTACAACGCATGGAGGGGGAAGGCAGAGTCAACACAATACAGAGTAAACACAACACAACCTTTTTTTCAAAGTTACTCAAGAGTGAATACACATGTTTAGATTCATTAAGGAACCCCTAGGGGTTAGACGTTCAACGCAATGTTTAAAAGAATAATACTGAATTATTTAAGATTCAACGTAAAATCAGCTCTCTCTCGGTATGGTTTGGAGCTGATAATGGAGGCCATCTGAGTAAAACCTTCGAATGACTAAACCTGATAACTCTGTTAGATTTCAGTTATCTCACTCACAGCGCCACATTTTGTACTGAAAATAAACCACATAATAAACCACATCCTTATTATCTTTTGGTTCAAAATAAAAACATATTTCATAATTTCACACATAAAATAATAATAATAACAAAACCCCAATATGGAAACAAAGAGTGACTCGAGTGAATCATGACATGGGGTGAGACATGACACACACTGGGGGAGGGGGGGGGTGCGGTGAGTCACATGACCACGCAAGCCACTCACGTTGGTGGCCACGGCCAGGATAGCCACGCCCTGGAGGATGGGCTGCCAGGCCCCGATGTCCTGGGCCTTCTCCGGCACCATGCGGCGGAACTGCGTGGTGATCTTCCAGGCGTCCACGCGGATCTCAAACAGGTTGTTGACCAGCGCCAGGACCGGAGCCAGGGGGAAGGACGCGACGAACAGGGTGACAAAGCCGAACTGGATCACTGGAGCGGATCACGCGATGAGGGCATGAGGTACGAAAGAGAACACTTTTAAATCCTCCAATCAAACCAAGAGAGATACAATCAAGAATAACTGATTGAATTGCAGCTGTATATGTGCATCACCTAAGTGCTGCATTAGATTCAAAATAAGTGTACTAAAATCAACTAAAACATAATAGAATAATAGAATAAACTAATATATAATACATACTATTGTGTACTATTGTGGAGCTGATTTGTGTGGTAGGTCAACATGCAAGATGTCAATGTGCAGGTTTATATTAATAAATACGACACAAACACAGAGAAAGAGTTGTCTGTGTCTTTACTGCGTAGGATCAACCAGATAGATGGTAGATTGTGGAAAGACTGGTTTGCATACTCGGAAGTCTTTAAATACCTGCACTGTATAAATAAGGATGTAAAAGGGTGTAAACATGTGTGCTATGCCTCGGAGACTCACTTTTGTGTAGTACGTATGTGTCGCGTGTCATGTGAACTCAATTTCGATCTGATTGGTAGGTTCAGACAGAAGAACATCCAACACAAATTGCTTCAATTAAGTAATGGAGAAAGAAGGAAATTACGAAATTAAAAAATAAAGAAATGAAGAAAGAGAACAATATATACAAAAAGAAGAAATTAAGAACTCAAAATGAAGACATAAAGAAACAAACAAATGAAAAAAATGAATATGTAAATAAACAAAATAACTGCCAGATCCCACTTCCCGTTCCCAGATGAGCACGGCTCCAGGTGAAGAGCTAAACCAAGCGTCCGGATGCCTACCCATCTCCAGGTATTCGTAGAACAGCCCCAGCTTGCCGATGGGCTGCAGCTGGTAGTCCTGCTCCCACCGGGGCAGCGACTTCTCCGACCCGGCCCGCGTACAGTGGCGGAAGATCAGGTTCTTCACCCACCTACGGCACCGGGGAGCCCAGAGGTTAGGGTGCGACGCTCCCAGCCGAAAGGTACTACGTTCGATTCCCCGACCTCCTGAGACTCTCGTAACCCCTACCAGCTCCTTAATGACGTGCATTTGAATTCAGTGGAAGTTGCTTTGAATGAAAGCGTCTACTGAACGA
This sequence comes from Molva macrophthalma, assembly GCA_027123675.1. Taxonomy (NCBI): domain Eukaryota; kingdom Metazoa; phylum Chordata; class Actinopteri; order Gadiformes; family Lotidae; genus Molva; species Molva macrophthalma. The sequence continues at coordinate 16,928,825 of JAOPJO010000078.1, read as the reverse complement.
CTAAATAGTAAATGCTTGTTATCTGCAGCTGTAGTTGAGGTGAGTTCTACTGGTAGTAAGAATCAACAATGGTGCTGATTCTTACTACCAGTATTTTATTTAAATCAAAGTAGCATGTTGACTCGATGGCTGTCTGTTGGTGTAATTATACTGCTATGCTTCTGGGCATAGGATTTGTTTCTGACTCTCTCTGCACAATAGTTTGAATGTGTTTACACACGTCACTCCTTGTAGTTCTAACACTGTCTTCATTCAAAGTCATACAGCAGGCTCTTTTAGTGCCTTACAGTGGATTTATGAGACATGTCATGACTAGAGGTGGGGCTTGTGCATCTTGCATTAGGATGGTTACAGGTTAGGCTAGAGATCTTCAACAGGGGGGTCCCCAGAGGTACTGCTGGGGGTCCCCGAAATACTTTGATCCCAAAAATAAAAAATAATTAAATAATTCAATTTAGTGCCACTTTTACACATGGCCCTATAGGCCGCACTACACCTTATTATTGGCCCGGATTAATAAGTAACACAATTTATGCAAGAGGGGTTCCCTGCACTGCTTCACTATCAGCCAAAGGGTCTGAAAACGTTGAAGACCTCTGGGTGAGGCTGTGGACCATGGGGGAATGGAACACAGTGCCCTTCGGCTAACCACCACATTACCTTGCCTCTTAATATTGGTATTAAGGGGCAAGATAATATTGATAATTGATAATAATTGATAATAATATGGATATATATGGATATATCGTGAATAATTGGGTGTAATTCTTCACGTGGTCCACGTACGGAAGCAGGACCTCCTGGATGTTGTTCCAGATGGCTTTGCCCCCCATGATGACGGTCAGCTGCGTGGTCAACTCGATCAGACACCCGCCTGGGTCACACTACGGCAAGCGCAAAGAGTCAAAATTCACAATTCAAAAGGAGTGAATAAGATGAACACATAAGGTGAATAGATTACATGAACATATAAGAGATATATATA
>JAOPJO010000078.1:16892783-16904563 GCA_027123675.1 Molva macrophthalma | reverse complement strand
CACACACACACACACACACACACACACACACACACACACACACACACACACACACACACACACACACACACAGGCCAACTGTCAATATATCATCAATGTGTCAGACACCTCTCATATCTGCCAAAGACTATTTTAGTGGATGAGGCATTGCAGTGTTTAACATCTGATCAATAACAATATAAAGTTACCTTTGAGGGACTTGGCAGCAGTCAGTTGATGGTCCACAAAGAACTGGTTGCAAGAGCCTGCCAGGAAAAGCAGTTTAAAAATAATTTCAAACTCAATTGTTTTCCAATCAATGCCCTTCGTCAATATTGAATATTACCCCTCTCATTTCATCGCTGGCACTCTCGCTCTCTGATTCACTGTCTCCCTCTCTCTCCATCTCTTACACTCTCGCGCTCTCCCATACTCTCTCCCTCTCCTCCTCCACGGCCGTGTCTCTCCCATACTCTCGCCCTCCCTCTCTCCTCACGGCCGTGTCTCTCTCCCAGGTGGTGCCCCTGGCCAACCTGATCGTGAAGGAGGCGCTGAGCGAGGAGGACGTTCTGACGTGTCAGAAGACCGTCTACAACCTGGTGGACATGGAGAGGAAGAACGACCCCCTGCCCATCTCCACCGTGGGCTCCAGGGGCAAGGGCCCCAAGAGGTGAGTGTTGTTGTCTGTGCCACAGCACCGATGTTAATTCGGATTATTCCGGAGTGGCTTCGTTTTTTCCCCGTGAGGTCCGTTTTCTGTTATATATTTTATGTTGTTTTTGTTTGAATAGAGACAGGAAAACGGGCCCCCCCCCCCCTTAGATCCTCAGTCCGTTAAATCTATAATTGGTGGAATGCTTTCATCCAAACCCTTTTTTCCACGGTGATTTCAACCAATTGCATCACCGAACAAGCGGCTCCATCTGTACTTCTTCCGCTCGCGCCGAAATCGATCTGCTCGCACGGCGTCGGCCGTGTAGCTCGTCGTCATAGAGACCGACGCTGTCTCAGTAACCACGAGATCTCCGCCCCCCCCCTCTCCCCTCCCCCAGGGACGAGCAGTACCGCATCATGTGGAACGAGCTGGAGACGCTGGTGAAGACGCACGCGGCCGGGTCCGAGCGCCACCAGCGGGTGCTGGACTGCATCGTGGCGTGTCGCAGCAAGCCCCCCGAGGAGGAGGAGAGGAAGAAGAGGGGCCGCAAACGGGAGGACCGCGAGGAGAGGCCGGAGAAGAACGGCACCAAGGAGCCAGAGGACAAGGCCTGGCAGGACTCGGAGAGGCACGTAGTTCGCCACGTGGTCCGGTGGACCCGGCCCGAGCCGGCAGGGCTCCGGGGGGGGGGGGGGTCTTTTGTTTCTTAGTGGGCGGGGATAGCGTCATGGCTGACGGTGTCGACTTCCAGACGAAAAAGGTACCGGGTTTGATCCCCGATGGCCACAGCCTAACCTTAGGCGTCCTTGAGCAAGATGCCCTAGGCCCCTAACTGCTCCTTAATGATGTGTATCTGAATTCCCTTGTTAGTCACTCTTTGATCAAAGCAGATCCTAAATGCTGAAAAGGTAATAGACTACTATCCCAAAAAAACTGAAGTTTTGTAACTTTTCCACCAATAGCATGTTCCCTTAAGGCCGCCAAAGGGCTAACACTCATTGTGTGTTTTGGTACTTCAGTTAAATGAATAAATCCTAGGTTTTGTCCCTCCCTCCTACATGTCGTCATGTGTTGTTGTTACACCCCCCAGGCTGAAGGGGGTGCTGGAGAAAGAAGAGCAGGAGTCTGAGGTGATCAAGGACTCGCCCGACTCACCAGAACCACAGAACAAGAAGCCCCGCCTGGCCACAGAGGAAGTCCAGCCCTCGGAGAAGACGAAAGGTAACCGTTCTTGTGAAGTTGATACGCTTTGGTCGAGATTGAAGACAAACTGTTGAAAGCGTTGGCCAGTGTGTTTGTAGGCCTGTCGTTTTGCCCAGGAGTTAGCAGGTGTTTACTTATCCAAGGAGCTTGTTTGAGTTTAATCAAAAAATGTAAAGCTAAAAATAGTCTATTTTGAATGTATTTCTTATCAGGATAAATGTCATTCTACACTTTCTGGACTGCACTAAAATAAAACTAGAACCCAGACCAATATCAGTGTAGAATGGCATCAGCCAATTAAATTAAATTAATTAATTAAAATGCAGTACTCAGCTCCTCTTTCTCTCTCCGTCTTCTAGGCCCGGTCTCTCTTCTCGCGCTGTGGACCAATAGGATCACGGTGGCCAATTCCAGGAAGCACCAGGAGTTTGCTGGCAGAGCGAGCTCCGTAAACAACAAGACTGAACTCTACCAGCACCTTAAAGATGATAACGGGTGGGTGAATGTCAAATGTTAAGGTTACCCTTTTAATCCGATCCTGGGTAACTCAACTAGTGCCAGGGTTCGATTCCCTCTGGTACCGCCCGGGCTAAGAATAAGTGCATGTTAAAACAAATGTTTCAGTCACTCGGGTATATGTCTTTATTGCAGTTACATTATTGCCAAGACGCTTTGGATCCGCCGAATGATCGTACAAATCATTTCTTGTTACTTGTGGCATCTGTTCTCTTTATATTCCTCATTACTTTTGCAGAGGGTTGACTTTGACTTTGGTATTGACGCGCGTTTTTCTGTTCAATGTCAAAGTGAAACATTATCAAATGTGCAGTATAAACATGGTCATCCATGTAGTATGTAGTACACCCATTAGTGGTGATAATACATAGAAAAAAGCTAAAGTAGCAACGCTTACCCTTGCATGGGTAAGTTTCTTATTCATTTGTTACCTTCTCTCTTCCGGCCTCAGAATGGACGTTCACGAAAACGGCAAGGCCACCAGATGATCGCAGCAAACCCTCCCAGCAGCAGCAGCCACCGCCATGGTTACCGTAGTAACCATGGACCACGCCCTCTACGGAGGTGGAGGACTTGGAGGATGTCGGGAGCGATCTCCTCCCGACTTTGTTTTCCCGCGCGGATACTTGGATACAAACACAACAGACATTGAGCTCCGACATGGATCTGTTCCGTTTTTTATATATACTTTTGTTTTTCTATTCAAAGTTCTTTGTTTTGTAGATATGCCGATCACATGTTGTGTAAAGCAATAAAGTTGTCACAAGATAATGCTTTTTTGTCGTCCGTGGAGAACTAATTGAAGCAATGCAGTATTAAAGCTAGGGTAGGCTATTTATTTTAGAAGCATTTTTTGTCATTTGGGTTGATATTCTTTACATCCCGACCGCAAGTAAATAAAGTCTGTACAATCGTTTAATTCGGGCCAAATTAAATGATTGGTTGGCCTACGAGTCTACCTACCTACCTGCCTGTTGGGCAAGCGCGCAGATCTGCTTTGGAACTTAAAGGGGACCACAAACATGGAACTTTTTCAAGAGTATTTTCTGGAGGGGACATCAATAATAACCAACCCATATCAAATGATCTGCTGTAACAGACACATCCATTAATAGCATATCCAACGGTTCTGACCACGGCAGGATACATGGGGGGGGGGACATAAACAAACCTTTGAAAAGTGTTTGTGTGAACTATTTCAAAAGTGGAACTGAGTTCGATCCCCAATGCCCGCAGCCTAACCTGTAGGTATCCTCGAGCTTGACTTTGGATAAAACCGCCTCTTAAAGGGCCTCTATTTTCCCACCAGGTGTGAGTGATAAGCCATTTTAAGCCGCTTCAAAATCGGCCCTGCCATGTGACAGTGACATCACAAGTGGGAGTGTCCACCTGTGATGTATGACGGATAGATAAGCCTAACCATTGGTTAAGTCCACAGGGTAGGCTGCCCTATCATATTATGTGATTTTGAAACGGATGGTAATGGCTTATACGCCCACACCTGGTGGTAAAATAGGGGCCCTTTAAAGGACTTAAATGGTCAATTGAAATAAAGGTTTTTGTTAACAGTTCCAGGATCCTCTCCTGTTTACATTTTATCTTTCCCACGCGGAGCCGAGTCCCGGCTGTCCTCCGACAGACGGATCCACAGCGCCGCCGGAGGGCCCTGGGGTCGTTCGTGACGCAGCAGCCGCGGCGGCCCGGGACGCATCGCCTCTCGGTCCGCGTCCCAGGAAGGCGACCGCCCGTTCCGGCCCGCCGGCCCAACGGCGGCCCCCGGCGACTCGCGACTCCTCCCACGGCACGCTCCGTAACAGCGGAGCGCCGCGAGGAAGAGGAGGAGCGCGAGGATGAGGAGGCAGACGACCAGCAGGGCGGTTACCATGGCCGCCATCCGGTCACGGCCGTCGCTCGGTTGCGCCCCCGTCGTCATCGCCGCCGCCGCCGCCGTCTGATGAGGAGGGATGGATCCGGTGGGATGGGAGGGGGTGACGGAGGAGTTTGGCGAGGTCGTCCAGTCTGCAGGGGTGGATGCTGGAGTCGCGGTCCAACAGTCGGGGTGGTAACCCACCGGCCCCACCCTGGTGACGGGGAACTCTGGCAGCATCGCCCGGTAAAACGGCGTGCTCGCCCCACCCCCCGCGCCGCTCATCTCCGACCACATCTGCCGGATGCGGTCTCCGTGGCAACGCTTCCCCGCGGTCCGAGCGCCGCCCTGCCGCCGGCACACACCGCGGTCGTGCCACGCGGCCACGGCGAGCCGGCGGCTGCCGAAGAACGCGGAGAGTTTGCTCAGAAGGAGCTCCACCAGGGGGCGCCGGCGTAGGACGGAGGCCAGGCCGCGCCGCACCGTCAGGGTGAAGCGGTGGCAGGGCTCGACGTTGGGGCGGCGGAGGTCCACGGTGACGGCCAGCCAGTCGCCGAGCCCGTCCCGGTCGCGGGCCACCAAGATCAGCCGCTGCGGGGCGAAGCGCAGGTCGGGCTCCAGGGGAACGCCGTGGAGCTCCAGGCCGTCCAGGGACAGCCAGGAGCCCAGGTGAGGAGGAGGCCCCTCCAGGAGCCTCATGTCCAGGAAGAGGGCGTCCGCCTCGCCGTCCTCTGGGTCCAGGAAGGTGTCTGGGGGGATGGAGAAGTGGAAGGGGTAGCCCACCGTGGCGGTGAGGGCTGGGATGGGATGCCGTACTTTGGGTGGGAGATTAGTAGGCTCTGAAATATAGAATATGGTATAATATTACATCACATTCCTTTCACTTATTTAGGAATCAAAATAGGAATCAAAATCTCTTGATTTTCACACATAAAATTCACTTTTACAGAAATATTGAATGGATAATTGTATGTACATTGTAAACGTATTACAAGAACAAAAACGACTGTTTATGTACTGGGTGGTACTTTCGAGCAAGGATTTATAAACTATGCAGAAACCTACTCGAGGTAGATGTGGAGGTGGGATGGAAAGTAGTAGGTTTGAAATATGGATCAAGGTTCACAGAGAGCTGGCTTGATGATGATGATGATGATGAAGAACGTATTTGTCCTCCGAGTTCACAGACGGCTATGGATACAATGCTTCCTGGAAAGCAGAGCACCGTGGAACGTGATTGGCTGACAGATGGTGACCTCACTCCTCCATGTCCACTGAGGGAAGCCGTAGGTACCGTGAAAGAGGCTTTTATGGTTTCTGGCAAGTCACTGTGAGCTTCTATAAAAGAAAGCGTATTAGAGTCATACATCGTGGGAGTTGTAGTTTTCATGTGGCTGGTTTGTACGGCTATGACAGTCAGCGTATTCACTGACGTAACAGTTGAGATAAAGATATGCGAGTCGGTTTCATCCTTCACGTCCTCTACTCTGTCATGGCTCATCGGAGACACGGACACATAAACACTGGTTCTCTCTCTCAGGGTCTGTTTTGAGAAGATCGACTGTGACTGAAGAGACGTCCAGTATGGTTCCACCTGGTTGTCCACCATGAGTGATGAGCAAATGGATGAAAAGATGCTGATCGTTGACTCCGGTGCATCTTCAGACTGCAGAAGAAGGGTGTAGTTCAGGGGTGGTGTACATCCACTTCCATTCACGCTCTCCTTCGCCAGAGGGTTTCCACACAGAGCAAGCGAGGGCTCAAGACTCGGTACTGTGGAAGCAGAGGCGATGGTGTTCTGTGTTTGAACAGTAGAGGGCGATATAGGATCAGATTCACTGCTCACTACTGTTGAAACCTCAAAGCTCAGGTCCATAGTGGACTCTGTTAGTGTCGGGGCAAAGGTTTGAGTCACCCTGGCAGAATGTGGACCAGGTTTCTCCGTATTTAGGAACACCATTATTGAATGCAAGCTGGGATCTATTCCTGGTGATGCCATGGGGGTGTTGTGGTGGAGTACTGCTGTGGATGGTCTGAGATCCTCGCGTGGTCGTGTCTTGAAGGTGGTCTGTTGCATAAGTGGGCCGAATCTGGAACTTTCACCAACAGGGTCATCGCTTAAAACCGACATGAATGTTTTGGGTGTTTTAACGGGAGTCAGATCATCCGTCCGATTTTCCATGTCTGTTAACAGGACTGGCATGACCTGGGAATTTGTTGAACTCTCTCCATTTTGAATCAGGGATGGGTACGATGTTGACCTGAAGGTATCTTGGACTAGAAGTTCTGTGCCAGATGGGAAACGTATTAAATCCATTTGCGACAAAGAGTCCGTTAATCCCCCGACATCAGACAATAAGGGTGGCGTCGTCAATGTTTGAAACCGTGACCGTGGCAACGGCGACATCATGATCGGGGTCGATTCGCTGGGCCACGGCGAAGGCCCCCTGCTGTTGCTGTCCGGCTCTCCGCTGAAGTAACCGTCCTCCGAGGTCAGAGGTTGCGTGGACACGCTCATAGGCCTCGTCTGCCCCCAGAGAGACGTGGGAAACGGCGGCGAGGAAGGCCACAGATCAATATCTCGATGCGTTGGAGCTACAGATGGCTCAGATGATGATGTCATTTCCTGTGTGAGTCCATCTTGGGGTGTTGCCTGCGAGTGTTGGCCTGCGAGCGTCTGAGTCAGGGAGAAATCTTGACTCGCTGGCGACTGGGTGAACATGGCGGCATATGTGGTATCCTCCAAGCTCTTGGGACCTGACAGATAAATAAATGAATCCTATTATAATGCCAGTACCAAACAGACCACCTTCAGACTTATACACCCCCCCCCTTTTCTGACACTTGACCTCCCCCATCCATCACCCAGTTTGCAGACTTGGAGAAATCCCCATTCATCCAGATGTGCAATGCAATTCAAACTCATTTACATTTTTCTTTCTTTCTTTCTTTTTTTCTCTGTCTTTCTGATCTAGCCGGAGCATCGAGGAAGCTATTATATTAATCCAAGTTTTTAGAATAGAATAATTACAGTAACGTAACTCATTTTTTACTATCCTCCTTGTGTCATAATTATTCTTATTGCTGTATTATTGTTATTGCTGTGGTATTATCGTATTATTACCATTGGTTTTCGTATTTTCATAAATACATGAATAAAATTAGCAGAAATGCATCAAGACTAGCGTGCGTTCAATGTAAGGACTGCATTGTCCTCGTCCTCCCACTCTGACTTCCATTCATCAAACAACATCACCCCTCCACACACGGACCACCACAGACAACCACATACACTATGAATCACCTCTGGGTTTTTCCCAAACAGGCCTCTGTTGACCACACAGTTAGTTAGTTTGTCATACACAACCCTGTGATACACAAAGAGGGAATCATCTTAATTGTGCCATCACACATACATCGCACATGACTGATGTTGTCGCTGTATTATCATTATTATCATTGGCTGAATACCTTTATTATACTGTATTATTAAGTATTATTATCGTATATCGATTATTACGACAACTACATGCTGTGACTGTTGGCCACGTGGTTCAGTTGTCATATAGGACTTCTATAATGACATGAACTCCCATCATGTCACAGTCACCATTACATTACATACGTCGTGTCCCAAGACCATCGACATCGCTCGCCTGTCCTCCCTCGCTCTAAACCACCGTTACATAACCCCCATTATCATCCGCCTCTATTCATCCTTTACAGTCCAGCTGTGGGGAAAACATCCATTCAAACGCAGCGCTCGAGTCATTCCAATGTATGACTTGGATGCACACAAAGCCCCCCCCCCCCCCCCCCTACGCCGGAACAATCACCTATAGTCATATAGAGGTCAGACAAGTCACAAGACCTACCCAGTGTGGAGGGGACGCCTGAGTCACCGAGTCCCGTTCTGTAGCGCCACCCGGCCAGGCTGGCCGGCGAGGGGGGCTGTTTTGAACAGCAGTGGCGAGTCAGGCCGCTAACAAGCGCTTCTCTGTCGCCGCCGCCGCAGCCGCCGCTGCCATGTGTCACTGGGGGAGCCGGGGTCTGTTGTTGTTGTGGTTGACTCGGCCACAGAGAAAGAGAGGAGAGAGAGCCGCCGCCGCTGGGTTGAGAGTTCTCGGCCGGCTCGGGGTGAGAGGTGCTCCTTGGCGTGGATGTGCTTTTGGACGATGAAGGAGGGAAGGGTGCGGATGATGATGATGACGATGCTGGATGTTTCGAAGTGGGCTCCAGGTGGAGGGAAAGCATTAGGGTCGTGCTTCTCGGGAGTGGTGATGAGCGGAGCTCAGTGTTGTAGCCCCGGCTTGAGAGTTCAGTGTCCGTGTTGTCTAAGCCCGTCTCTGCGTTCCCCAGGCTTGGTTGTAGGTCCTCCAATACAGACGCAGCTGATGCAGTCACCGGTTCATACGACACCGCTGACAATGAAAAGTCAAGTTCTGAAAAGCGGTTTGTTGGACTGCATGACATTTCCATTAAGACAGACGCCTGCAAGGTTGAAGTGACTGTTATTTGCTGGTTGAGGAAGGTGTCCGATTGCTTACTAAATGGGTGAAGAATCGTCTGTTTGGTAGAGGAAAGGTAAACTGAGGTTTGGGTTGTGAGGGAAAGACTGGAGCTCACTACATTTTCTGATTTGATGGAAGAACACGCCACGGACCTCGTTTGAGTGTGGTGTTCGGTGAGAAAGGGGTGATTGTGGAGGTGAGGACTCAACAAATGATTGCTACACGTCAAACTGGACTGTGGCGATCGTGAAAACCCTTCGCTACTCTCATCCGAATCCATCGAGGGCGTAGCTCCATGCGGCGTCCCTACATGGTCAGAACTCTGGACCAGGGTCAGGGCGAGGAACCCTGGACTAGGCGGGTTCAAATCTGACCTGACCCAATGCCGAGGAGAGGAATACACAGAATTCTCCACGTCCTGCGTTGGAGACGAGACAGCCAGGGGGGGTGTAGGCGTACCTCTAGTCCCCGTCGACGCCCTCTTCACTTTCCTCCGACGTGCTCCTCTGCCCCCTCTGAGCGCCCTCCACCTCACAATGGGCGCACCCAATGGCTCTTCTACAAACCCCGTCTCCGTGCCACGTTCCAGCAGCCTGGCCAAATCCGATTCCCCTTCCGCCCCTCGGGAACCCACCCTCCAAAGAACTTCGAAGGCCCGTTCCGCCACCTCCGGTCCATCTTCAGAACCGAAGGACGCGCGGGTCCAAGGGCGGCAGCCTCGCCCGCAGACCCCGACGTTCTTCGGTCGGAGATCCAGGGCTGTCTTTGCGGAGAACAGGTAGAGAGAGCCGGGGGTTGGGTGGAGGAATCGGGCCACGGTGCTGATGAGAGCGAACTGGAAGGATAGACCAGCCCAGATGGACGCATCTTCTGCAGAGCAATGTTGCCTGGCATGAGAAGAGGAAACGTTACAGGGGTAGATCAGCTGAGTTTTTATCCAAAGGGACCCAAGAGTGGATTAAGATACGTCGTTAAGGAGCATGTAGGGTTAGGGCATCTTGCTCAAGGATGGCTACAGATTAGGCTGCTGACATTGGGGATCAAACCCAGTAATGTTTGGCAGGGAGTTGAACACCTTAGCTACTACACCAGCCTGCAATGTGACTACAAAGCTATATTTCACGTGTCTAAAAATGACGACGTTAAAGACAACCAAAAAGTGCACATGGTATTATCCGTTGGCAGGAAATCGATAAAATAATCCAGTTGAAACAGTTTTTGTTCTCCCTGAATAAATAAAAAGGTTTTGTGAGGTTCACTTACCTGACTGCGTTCACCATATTGTTTAGCACGTGCAGATCAAACTGGCCATGGAGACCTCGGCGTGGTCCCCGGGTTACACACACGATGACATGGTATGCCCCACAATCTTCCGTCAGAGCCAGGCAGACGAGCCTGCTAGCCCCTGGCCCGAACTCCATCCAGTGGGGCAATGGGCCTCCTCCATCAGCCAGTGATAACTGTCAATAACAAAATGGAGGATAACCCTATCGTAAAGGTCGATGGACTTGAAGCTCTGTCCTGTTTGTTTCTTGTTGCTTGTGTTATGTGAGGGTTAATTGGACAATTGGTTGTGACAAGTGTGTAGCTGATTGAGTTGGCAGGTGGCGGATGGAATATATCAAGATGTATTTCATTGTATATTGTATATTATTTGAAGTTTATTGATGCTATTTTGGTTTATGTTGAGGAGTGTTTTATCAATAAAGGTTTCATGTGGATCAAAGTCCTTGGCAGCTGAGGAGGAAGTGGACGATTGTAAGTGTCGCCTGTTACCGCTTTGGCAGCCACAGCACCAACTCACTCTTCTTCGGTTCCCGTGACAACAAACGTCAACACAACATACCACTCACCTGGTAACGCCACACGCTCCCCCGGGGAGCAGGAAGAGGAAGAAGGACAACAGAAGGGAGTTTCAAAATAAAAGCTGCGCCAGCATGGGTGGAGCGGTTTGGGAATGCGGCGAGGGAAGTTAACCAAGGACACATTAGTGGCGGCGAGACCCACCCATGCATCTGCAACAGATTCCCCCACAGTAGCAGGAGCCTGAGGGCAGGGCCATGGGTCACCCTTTGATGGCAGCGTCCTGTGGCCATGGCTACAATGTCTTCCAATGTGACGGCACGTGGAATGGAATTTGTCGGTTGAACTTCAATTCCGATTCGTGCCCTCGCTGTTTTTTTTAATCTTTTATCTTCATCTCATTTTTTGCTGAATCACGCTTGGGTTGAGGTTGGAATATGTCCCATACTAAAACCGTTGTGTTTATTGAGCCGAACCCTTTAGAATATCGATCAAGATTTCTATATTTATCTTTTAACACATTTTAGGTATTTAGCCAAGTTGTTCCAGGTAATATATCTTGTTAGGCATGCTACTTGAAGGTTATAAATAGACACAGGCTATTTGACTGGCGCTGGTAGTAGTGGAGGATATAAATAGACTATTTATATATATATATATATTAATAGACCCTAATATTGAACTGTGTCTCAGCTCTCCTTACAAAACATCCATACTTCATCAGCCTTGCTGTTGCTAATGTATGGCGGCATGTATCCATCAACCAAGTCAGTAGAATGAATCCATATGTGATAGGCTGGGTAGCCATTCATGTTGACCTTTAAGTCTGGGAACTTGAAATGGTATTTTCGCTAGAAAGCAGTTCAACGTCCTCGCAGAACATGAAGAAGCAAATGTTCCAAGAACATAATCCCTTCTTGACAGTCTGAACCCCGTGCAAACTGATCTTTGAGAAAAAGCAAAAAAAAAAAAAAAAGTCATCTACCTGGTTGCCATGTTAACCTTTACAACAAACAGTCAAGTACACGGAAATTCCAAGGAAGACTACGGTGAACGGAACTCCGCTCACACCAATCTCCTCAGAAAGCAGCTGCTCCTCTTGACAAATACAGAACTCTACGTACTGCATGCTGACACCAAACCAGATGCGGAACATAATACTGCTGGAAGTGTGGTGTGTGTGTGTGTGTGTGTGTGTGTGTGTGTGTGTGTGTGTGTGTGTGTGTGTGTGTGTGTGTGTGTGTGT
>JAOPJO010000078.1:16641243-16652356 GCA_027123675.1 Molva macrophthalma | reverse complement strand
GTGGAAGGCCCTTGGGTCTCGTATGTAAACAGCACCTTTGAACTCTGTCTGACGCATACATATGGGCTTTAGAATTATGGTGTGGGTCGCTCTAGTCATCAAAGTGTGACCCAACGGAGGACAACAAGTCCAGGAACGCTGATGCTGATGATCTGGCTGTTCTAAGCAGTAGTACAAACAGGTACACCTGAGTTCTTTAAAACTCAACAGACGGTTGAGCACAAAAAGCACGCAAACACTTCCAGTTCCTTATACTCTCTTGCTTCTCCTTCTCCAGACTCTTCTCTGACATCATATCTCGGCCGTCCCTCAAGAAATATCGCTCACTGGCCCCGGGTTTTAGATGATAGCCTCTTCGGGATGGTTTGGGTAACAGGCAGTTGGGGAGAATCAAAAGTGGTGTAGATGAAAAGGTGAAAGGAATGGCATACCCGGGCCCAGGGCTTATATAAATCACCACTAAGTTACACCGCGGAGCAGTGCAACTGCTAGCCTGTCAACAGGGCCGTAGTCAGGGTTCCTGAGCCCCATGAAAGAAAATGCATGGGTCCCCTGAAGGAAACGACTGTTTTGTTGAAGGTATATCATATAAATATACCAGGAGTTGAGGAGTGTATGTTCACCTCATGGATTAGTATTTGCAGTGGACATTTTATCGAGGACATATTTGCCTCAAACGACGTCACAGCGTCTACACATTATACTGTTTTATACTGTATGTTCACCTGACATCAGCAAGAAACATCGACAGAAAAATAAACAAAGTCCAGGTTCCGATTAAAAAAAAAGTATCCCAACCCAGACGCGTTACAACATGGCTTGCATGTCTCATGATAATGTGATGCAAGGGACACAATAAAAAGACCATTTCAGCTTCGCACATCATGACATAACACTAAAAACATTCCCCGGCTTGGGCCTCCAGTACTTTTTTTTTTTTTCAGGCCGTCATGCTGTTCTCTCTAAGTGCTCCATACACTGCTAGCTTACTTCGGCCCCTTTTTCACCGTAGCTCCTGTGTTGCACCAGGATTGGTACTTTGCGTCCACAGAGTGCAATGTATCTCTGGCTGCGTAGTGGGCGGCGGGGGAGGGGGGGGGGAAGGGGTGGATTTTTGGGTTCCGTCCGACAGCATGTCTTTTCACTTGATATGCATTAGATTTTCCCGGCTCTATCTGCCAGTTATCTGATTCCGACTCGATATGGCACCTGGGGGAAATTGAGTGCTCTGGCCAGGGGAAAAGAGACGGAGAGAGGGACCGAAGTTTTTCTTTCTTTCTTTTTTTTTGGGGTAAGGTGGTGGGGTGTGGTGGGGGGGCAGAAGCTGCTTTTTAAATGTGTTACAGTGTTCGACGGACGGTCTCCATGGAGCTCAGAGGTCTCGCTTTAAAGCGATATAGAGTATAGAGTGAGGGAAGCTGTCGCTGCGATTCAGGGATGACTCCACTCCCGCACGCCTTAATGTAACCCCGCTTCCGATTCAAACTCAGAAGAGCCGTCCGAGACATGGAATTCAATCTGCCCGAGACTTGGAGCGGAGCCATGACTGTCAGACCTTGTCGACCTCGCAATTCAAATTGCTGTTGGTTGTTTTATTCTATTTTTTTCTCCGGGAGGAAACCTTGTACCTCCGGTGGGTCAGCCTTCGTAGTCTCTGCTGATACATTATATTTTTCTTTTCTCTATTTACTGCAGACTAAGGTCTTCAAGGTTGACAACTCTACGCAGTATAAAAAACAAAAGCCCCTGTTGGAAGCATTCCAATGAGTTTTTCCCGATTCCCGAAAAGCGAAAGAATCCATTCAGCATGTTTGCAATATAAGAGTATTGTTCAGAGGTTTTAATTTCCGATATTTAATAAAACATCCCCGGCAATGAATTGAATTAAATTCAATGTGTGACACTGCACTCGGTTCAAAATGACTTAAATTATCTTTTCTCCGACAACAAAAGATAAAAACCACAGACTGTGGAACAGTTTGTCAATATGAACACAACAACCACCCCCGGCTTTCTATCGCACGGCTAATTCCCCGTCAAAGATGAAAAATGGTTTCAATCTGTCTCTCCTTGGCAGATACATACATACAACCAAGTGAGGCGTGAGGGGTGATAAAACAAAGCCATCCAAGACAAAACACTTTTTACACTTCTTCACGACCCAGGCTTCAAAATGTACCATGCTGCTACGCTAGCTGTGTTTCTAAAATTGAACCGCCAAAGTATGGTATGCTTGATATGTGTGAGAAAATATAGCTTTGCTAATCAACACGCTGACAAACTTGCTAGCTGTTTAGATACGTATTACATATCAAGGTGAAGATTATGATTAATTATGTGGTAAATCCTTGTGAATTATGCTTGATGTGTTAAATATCTATATATAATAAATGTAGGAGAATCTTAAGTTACAGTTCAGTCCAGAAAAAACTAAAAAATACAATGTAATCATCCACGAAATTCTTCCTCAGTACATGAGAATGGATTCAAATTGGTAAATTAACAGATTAGTGAGATTAGGAAAATGAGGTGGGAATGTTTTTCGTTTTGACAATCAGTCAATTACATTCGACAATACAACACCATCCACCACTCCCTCCTAGTTCTTCGCACCTCCCACCAACACCACCACCATAAGGCAAAGGTGCAATGTGTAGGATTCAGTGGCACCTAGCGATGAGGCTGCAGATATCAACCAACTGAATACCCCTCTCACTCCCTCCATTTCCAATGATGTAGGAGAAGCTACGGTGGCCTGGAATGGCCTGTAAGGCGCCAGTTGGTAATAATGTCATCATCTACAACAGCATCGAGTTGCCAAGTATCAAGTGATGAGGTTCCTTGATATATTTATAAATTGTACATAGTTATTTAGGCTGTAAAAGTATAGGTCATAGCTTACAAGTAAGATAGTGATTGTGATTGTTCATTGGAAACGCGTCCTCTCTAGAGCTGTCTGTCCACTCTGGGCTACTGTAGAAACATGGTGGGCTCCTTGGAAGAGGACCCGCTATAAAGGGCTCATTCAAAGGTAGCGAAAGACATTTATATGAAAGAGGAAGTGACTCACAAAGCATCGTCAAATGTGCCATTGAAACAAGTTGGAAATAAAAAGCACTGCAATAAATTCACCTTAATAAAGGAATTGGAAAGAGAAAGGAACTTGGCCATTAGACCTTACAACCAGGGGGCACTTTGGGATTGCTCTGTGGAAATTGCGAGTCTCTCCGCAAAAAGGGGGCTGTGGCGCAGCCCCCCTTAGTACATATGTCCTTGAGGCCCTTTTTCACATAAAAGATGTTTCTAGCTCACTCCCAAGTGTTCTTGACCACTGGGTCACCTAATAATGACATCACTTCCTGTAGGACTAGAGCCTCATTTTAGTAGACCTTTATGCCCTGATTCATATAAAAGAGACCAGATGTCTCTATCTTACTCCCAAGTCATTCTGTGTTCTTAATTGATGCATTCATGCTTAAAAAAAACCTTAAAGCGGTATTCATTTGTTTTCATGGTTATCTTGTTAAACATAGGTATAAATAATGAACCTTTTGGAGTGAACTGTTTGGCAGAAGCAAAGCAAACATCAATGTCCGCGATGCCCCACTAAAACACGTCAGGCCTTGTCCGTCCCAAAGAAGAAGAAGAAATATGTCGACCTTGGGTCACTCGAAAATCAAAGTTTTTATGAAAGAACATTATCAGTTGCTTGACGCATTGCTGTTTTTTTTTACGAAGAGCTGATAGCGGGGCGCTGTACCAGTGAATGCTCACATGGGTCGTTTTGAGTCCTATTGACAGACAACCTATACTGTCTATTCGCTTGGGGATCATGTTGCACTCTTGCTTTCCATTGTTTCTTTCTTTCGCGCTCTTCTTTCGAGGAACCGGCAGGCTGATGGATAACCGAGGAGATGTCTGACAGCTCCGCCACTCTTCCATCTGTCACCCTGGAGAGGGAGGGGGAGACTGAGGGGGAGAGAGAGACGAAGGGAGACGTAGAGATTCAAGATTCATATTTTTTGTCACGTCACAAATGAACACCGAGCATTAAGGAGTGAGGGAAATTGTTACGTGCAAACTTCCTTTGACTGCAGCCACATGGATACAAGGTACAATATTAAAAATGAGAAAAATATAGATAAACAACAAAACCAAATAATAATCGAGTGGATATAAAGGGAGAGATGCATAGGGATGGAGAGAGGGGAGGAGTGGAGAGACAGAGGGGGGGGGGGGGGGGGTGGGAGGTTTATAAAACGTTTGTGTGCCGTTGAGTTAAATGAGAGGCAGACAGCATATGACAACAAGAGAGACGGGGATAGAGAGAGAGAGAGCGAGGGGGAGAGAGATAAAGGGAGGGAGAGAGAAATAGAGGGAGAGAGAGGGGGAGAGAGCTAAAGGGAGGGAGAGAGAGAGAGAGGGGGAGAGAGAGAGGGGGAGAGAGATAAAGGGAGGGAGAGAGAGAGAGAGGGGGAGAGAGAAAAAGGGAGGGAGAGAGAAATAGAGGGGGAGAGAGAGAGAGGGGGGGAGAGAGAAATAGAGAGGGCAACAGAGAGAGGGGGGGTTAGTGAGAGATTTTGAGAGGCAAAGGTGTAACGGGGGAAACAATTATTTTGAAAGGGGATGTTGCGTTTTTATTTCCAGCTGTCTCTCTTATCAACCGGACTGAATAAGGGGTTACACATTTATTCTGGGTCGTGTTTATTTATTAACTCAATCAGCGGGTGGTCGAGCTTGATTAAACTAGAGCCTCTCCCCACACACACACACACACACACACACACACACACACACAAACACAGAAATTCTCAGAAATTGACAGAAGTCTAAACATTTCTTACTACTACTACTACTTACTTCAACAAACAAAACCACATACAGATGGTTGAGGCGACGCTACATAATGCTAGTTTGCTTACCTCCGCGTTGTCGAATAAACGTCAATGGGGATACAAAAGTCGGAATCTGAACATTATGTAAAAAAGATGGATAGAAACCAACCGGCAAACCTCTTACATCCCGCTGCGTTTGAATCGACACGACGCTAACTTGAATTAGCATTACCCGTCGTTGCGCTAATTACGCCGACTTCATACCCGTCGATCTGCCACGTAGTGGGATAAATGTCGGAAACAATAACGTTGTTTGTCGGGCTCTGGTCGCACGTAGAAAAAGAAAGAAAAAGAAAAGGCTTCTGAAATTGTTTCAATGTTCGCCTTGCTCTCGTCAGGGGTTGCGGATCTGCGGCGGTGCCGGTCTTTGGGGACGTGTGGGGCACGGAGGATTATTTTCAGAAAACCATTGTTTGGTATAAAGCAACATAATTGTATTGTGTGGAGAGGTTAAGGAGCCCGAGAGAGGAGGAAAAAAAAAAAAAACAAGCCTCTTCTGGTGACCTCCGTCTTCATTGATGGCAGATAAGAGGGTCAACTCCACTCCTACAAGCCTGGTAATCAGAATCCATCGCTCACTCCCGCTAAATTACAAGCCATCCCGCCGTGGGATTTCAGAGCGATGCTATTTTGTCCTCGAAGATCAGGATGAACTTTCGATGTGTGTGGGAGTGTTATGATGTGAGGGGCTGTGTGTGCGCGTGTGTGTGTGGGACTGTTTTGTGCATATGTGTTTGTGTGTGTGTGTGTGTGTGTGTGTGTGTGTGTTTTCCGCGGCTTTGTTAATATTGTCCTTCTAACAGATGATATTTTTCTAAACTTTTTATGCAATTATGTATGTCATCTTTCCTTTGTCCCATATAGAATATGAGGAGGCACGCTTTATATTGGCCTCCTGCTGATAAGCATGAACGCCCGCCGTCAGAGGGGGCCGCAATTTATTGAATTATGTTATGCAAACGTTATTAGTTCATAATAACAGTATAATGCAGTTGTTAATTAAAATGTTAAAAACATAAATTAGCATAGAGAGAGAGGGCCAGAGTGAGAGAGAGAGAGAGTAAGACAGGGAGTGAGAGAGAGAGAGAGAATGGAGTCTGAGCACTTGATTGAGTCTGTTTATTCATTAATGGACTACATTGGATTTCCGTTCATTAGTTTAAGTTAATGAGAATGGCCGGCTGTGTGTCTTCTCACGTGTCCCTTTATCCATCTGTGTTAATGTATGTGTGTGGGGCTGTGTGTGTGAGTATGCGTGCATGTTGTGTACAGTTATATCTGTATTAATGTGTGTGTGTTTGCATGTTTATACTAGTGTGTGTGTGTGTGTGTGTGTGTGTGGTTGTTTTAATGTGCGTGTCAATACAGAGTTTTGTCTATCTGTATCAATGTGTGTGTGTTTGTGTGTTTGCATGTTTATACTAGTATGTGTGTGTGTTTGTATTAATATGCGTGTCAATATTGTATACAGAGTTTTGTCTCTGTATCAATATGTGTGTTTGCATGTTTATACTAGTATGTGTGTGTTTGTATTAATATGCGTGTTAATATTGTATACAGAGTTTCGTCTATCTGTATCAATGTGTGTGTGCGTTTGCATGTTTATACTTGTATGTGTGTGTTTGTATTAATATGCGTGTCAATATTGTATACAGTTTTGTCTCTGTATCAATATGTGTGTTTGCATGTTTATACTAGTATGTGTGTGTGTTTGTATTAATGTGCGTGTCAATATTGTATATCGAGTGTGTGTGTGTGTGCGTGCGTGCGTGTGTGCGTGCGTGTGTGTGTGCATGCGTGCGTGTGTGTGGGCAGGTGGCACACACAGTAAAACAGATTCAGAGATTTATGCACATCCCTAAGTGTGCACATCTGCATCCATTCCATTCGCCCTCCTCTCCACATATTATTATTTGCCATAAACAGCAAGCCTCATTCAACAGGCTGTTTATACGCCCCGGCATGCATTATTCAACCCAATTGCCATTAGTGGAGGCCCACGCTCGCTACCCAACAATGCAAAACATATGCAAGAGGGGACCTGAAAGCCCAACTGTAATCTCTCTCTCGCCCTCAGGTACCTAACATACAAATCTGAAGAATGAGAGGAAGAAAATAAATGAAAAATACAGAATGGGCGGAATTGAAAAAATGACATGAAAGGTTAATCTGTTGTTTGCATGCGGCACTGCGGGTCGCCCGAGTCTTTGCCAAACACGCTGAAAGCTCGTTGCGAAAAAAATACGTGTTTGTCCGCGTAACAAAAAAAAAAACCTTGTTGTTCGAAGAACAAATTAAAATGTAATCGAAACGCTGTCACCGAACAACACACGTCAAGGTGTTCGTTCACCTGAACGCCACACCTGCGGTAAATGTGACCACTTAATGTCTTCCTTTCTACCGATATATATCCTCGCCCCCCCCCCGGTGACGACGCAGGAATTAGCTTTCAGTCTCGTTTTGCAGTGATGGCCAACAGGAGCACGACAGTACGTGTTATTTAGCTGCGAGCGTAAAGACCACATTGACATACTCAAAGGGCCATGTTGTTTTAGTCTTACGGTTGCATTGGCTGCTAAATGTGTTAATGGGTGTCGGGATTTGGCACACTTTCCTCCATACTAATGTCTTTATTTAATTGGGACTGGATTTTTCATGAGTAACGTCAGCCTTCGAAATGTATTTCTGTGATTATTCTGGATGTTTATTCATTACAAAATATGAGCTGAGGTGAAATAAAAAAAAGAACATGATACAATTGTCATGAAGATGGTAGTAGGAACATTCATAATTAGTCTATGTTTCAAAAAGGACGGTTTATCAGTATTTATTGCATGATTATTTTTTCCGGTAAAATGGCCTTTCACGAATCTTGAACCAAGTTGAATCACAATCATCATTTCTCTTTGGCTTTGCCATTGCCACTCTCAATGCTGCAGTTGGTTCCTTGTGGTTTTCGAGGATCTTCACAGGGTCCGTACGGAGGGGGATGTGAACAGACTGTACAGCTAATTGGCTTCAGTCGAATGCTTTGAGGAAGACCTATTGCACGTTACATTATTCCTCTCAATCGCTAACGGCGACAAAAACCTTCGGTCAGTGAATTGGCTTCGATACATCCAAGCTGTCGCACTTGAAATAAGGATAAAGTATTTAAAAAATGAATGTTTGGATCTTTGGTTATTATTATTTACTTTTTATCCAAATTTCATGGTGAATTTCAGCTGTGAACTAATTCTCTATTTGGTCTCCTTATGGACGTCACGCTCGGTGATGGAGATGGCGCTTGTCTCCGCTGATGTGTTCACCTGACAGTGTAGACGCGGAGGTGTCAGAAGGCGTGCGTTAGAGTGTCAGACTCAATACATGTTGTGTTGAGTGACATGTGATGTCTGTCACACTTTAGAGTGCGAACGGTTCCAGAATCACAGCATCAGAGATCAGCATCGCACTGATACAGTCTGGGATGGGACTAGGTTGGTATGGGTTAAAACAAAGGTGGCACTGTAACATGTCAATTTGTTTTTGTATAAGCATAAACCTGCTATTATTTGAAAATAGCACAACAATGATTGTGTTGCTATAGTCTCGGTCTATCCATCTCTCTCTCTCTCTCTCCCTCTCTCTCCCTCTCTCTCCAGTTGGCGACTCTGAATATCTTACAGCGACTGAACCATTCCCAGAGCACCCAAGATGTCTGCCAGATAGAGCCAAGATGGAGTGGCCCCTTTGTTCTCCACAATTGGGCCTTCTACACCATCATGCCCTTTAAGATGCTGTGGCCCCTCCAGGAACATAAGGGGCCGGGGAAGGGGATGAGAGGGAAGTGGGGTGGGGGAGGGGGAGTATTCAAACATAAACGTTTTTCTTTCCTAAGACTTCCTTGGTCTTGTTGTGAGTCTTATTGAATAAGAATAATACGCTTTCTGTCTCTGAAATGTTTGTATTTGTTTTTTGGCTTTGCAGTTATTTATTCTTCTCGATCTACAAAATGGTTTAATAGAATCCCATTGCATGCAGCGGTGCGCCCTGGCTTGATAAGTAGAGGGGGGCCAGAAGCGCCACAGAACACCACGGTGTGTGATGGATAAAAAAAACATTGTTCCATTAAAACACAACCGTTTAAATCCTATCAACTGATTTATTCGGGGACACTGCGGTGGACAATCACATGTTTAGGGGGGGGGGGGGGTTCCGTCTTCTTCCTCTTCGTTGCCGGGAGGGTAAAAGCAGGGTGAGCGGGAATCCAGCACATCACCTTGCAGTGATCGCCGAAGCCCATTGTTCAACGGAATGGAAGTTTGAGCGCTCGATAAATTTGCGGCACTATTGTTCACCGTCGGACAAGTAGATGATTAAGTGCTGTTGTTTTTTTTCTTCGATGAGAAGTGATCGGTCATGTTCTAAAGCTCCAACCTACAGCCGTGGTAGCTGTGGAGGGATGTTTTCTCCCTCTTTATCACCACTCGTTTATCCTGGTCCTCCCGTTTGCGGTATGACCCAGAATTGCCTGACCTTGACGGTAAGATAAAAGCATGCTAAGCTATGAACATAAAAGGGAATAAACCTCCATTAGGGGGAATTCCTGTTCAAATGATGTATATCTTTACTGCATATGAACTATTTATGAATTGATATATTTATGTATTTATGTCTTATGTGCCTTAAAACAACATGAAAGTCGAAATCTCTTGATTAAAATGTTACACACTGGCCCATAACCAAAATCAACCACATAATAAATCACCAATAATATTATATCATCCATTTAAAGAAAACTGTGAAATCAGGATTCATCATGGGCATTCCCATGTTTTTCCCCCTCAAACATTCATCATGTCCGAATTATTTAGCATTTTCCGAACGGAGTTCCCCGAGCCAGCGTTTGTTCGCGCGGAGCCTTACAGAGCCATTAGGGCCCTCGTTCCGGTGACAAACATCCATTACGGCACGCCATGACTAATTACCGGCCGAGGATTCATTATTATTCGTTCCAGCTCCACCTCTTACTCTCCAGGTTACCACACGCCCACCTGTTCC
The DNA here is from genome assembly GCA_027123675.1 of Molva macrophthalma. Classification (NCBI taxonomy): domain Eukaryota; kingdom Metazoa; phylum Chordata; class Actinopteri; order Gadiformes; family Lotidae; genus Molva; species Molva macrophthalma. The sequence continues at coordinate 16,642,421 of JAOPJO010000078.1, read as the reverse complement.
ACCGGTGTGGATTAGATTAGATTGTGGGGGGGGGTAGGGGGGGGTTTGGTTTCTGTGGCAACGGTGTGAGAAAGAACAGCTGCTGGTAATCCGAAATGTCAGATCTGGTTGAAACTGCTTTTCATCATTCTCTCACCTGACTGCACAGATGCTGTGTGTGCAGAGGTGTGGATCGTGGAGGTCAGTGTGTGAATGTCTGTGACTGTGTTTGCACTTTGTTGTGTGTATTTATGTGCCTGCCCTGTGTGTGCATGTGCATGCGTGCGTGAAGTTGTGTGTGTGTGTGTTTGTGTATTTGTGTCAGGTTGTGTGACTGTGCTTGGTTGTGTGTGTGTGTGTGTGTGTTTATGTCAGGTTGCGTGTGACTGTGCTTGTTTGTGTGTGTGTGTGTGTGTGTGTGTGTGTGTGTGTGTGTCAGGTTGTGTGTGACTGTGCTTGGTTGTGTTTGTGTGTGTGTGTGTTTGAGGCAGCAGGGGACGAGCAGAGATTAACAGAGAGGGACACGCTGAGCGAGGGGAGAGGAAAGGACAGAAAGGCTAACGGAGGAGAAGAGATGGGGGAAAGATAAGGTAAACGAGTGAGAGTAGAGGGTCGAGTCCAGGAAAAGTTCAAGCAGCGCAGGACTCCCTTTTCTGTTATCTCCTCCACTCTTGGCGGTAAACCTTCGAACCCTGATTGTAACAGAGATGTTTCTTTCTTTCCCTGCCTGAATCGGAGCCGGCTGGGACCACCGCTGCACAATGCCGTTTTTTTGTTATCAACTCTAATCTATCGGGATTTTTAATAATGCAGAAAACAAAAGTACAGCATCACGTAGGATTGCTGTGTGGACGCCAGTTCAACTCATGTCATCGGACGTTCACAGCACCTCTTAGAAGAAAAAACGATAGGGTCCGGAGCAGTGCATGATCTTTCATGCGCACAGCCTAGAGGTAATACTGCCCTCCACCCCTTTCGCTCTGTCCCCACGCACCCCACTTACACCACCACAACTACCACTGTCATCAACTCCACCCCACTTACACCACAACTACCACCATCATCAACTCCACCCATCTTACATCACCACTAGCACCATCATCAACTCCACCCATCTTACACCACCACTAGCACCATCATCAACTCCACCCATCTTACACCACCACTAGCACCATCATCAACTCCACCCATCTTACACC
>JAOPJO010000078.1:16610910-16622648 GCA_027123675.1 Molva macrophthalma | reverse complement strand
TGTGGGAGTGTGTGTGGATGATGGCTGGTTTAAGCAGCCTCACCTGGCCGAGTCTGATTGGACTCTGGGGCTGGGTGGGGCTGCACACCTGTTGCACATTGAGTAATCAGTGTGAACAGGTTAAACCAGCCATCACCGCACACACTCCAGGGAGAGTTCTCCTAGGTGGCAGCATGGAGCACCAGGCCATGTATCGTTATCAACAAACCTTTACAATTAACCGGGCTTCCAACGCCACCACCCTTCGTCCTTGTGTTTAGAGGAGCTCAGCAAAAGTCACCCAGATGGAGTGTGGCATGGACTTTGCTACACATACGATATGACAAAGGAAGCCAAACACTGCTTAATTGTGAATATGCTCTATAAATATAACTTGGCTGTCATACAATTAAAACATTTATATACCAACTAATACTACAAAACTCATCCTTATTGTTTTGTTCAAACTAAGTTATGTCATTAGTCTCGTTTCCATTTCAAAAGTAATCTGTGTTAATGTATTTCGTTGTGGTCACTGAGCACTACCGGAAGTAATGTCATGTGATCGCTAATCAGGAAGTAAGTGAGTAATACAGCGACATTTGCTTACGCATTTGACATTCATCTTACGCCTTTGGTAACATTGTGGGTATGTATTGGTTATTTTATCGTTATCTATGATAACTGATAAATATATTTTTTATTATATAAAAAATATATTTAACTATATATTATTGTTATATTCTGTGAGTGTTAGAAATCAATAGATAGATCAATAGAAATCAACCAAGTTACTAGTGTTAATGGCAATGCTGTTGCTAAGTCACTGGAAGTTCATATAAGCACGATGAAGGTAAAATATGATGGCTTACATTACAATGTTGAGTTAAATATATAATAAATACTGACAACCTGTGAAACAGTAAAATATTTAATTAATATTAGAGATTGAGTTATATTTTCTATATCTGTACATGTTTAAAGCAAGGACAGCGTTGATTAGGATTTTTGTATATTTCAGTTTCACCTTTCCATGCAACGTCAATAACCCTGTGGACAAGAGATAAACTGTCTGCAGAGACTTGATGTCTGGACAGAGTTTAGCTGGCTGTCGAGTTATATTCAGTACATATACAGACGCCACACTAGTTTTAATAAGAATCTATGAACAACTTTCAACTCAAGACATTGAGTCAAGTCTATACGTAACTCCATGTCTATACTCTGTTGACTGCATTTAAAATGTAATCAATTACTGCTTGCCATTGCTGCTTCTCCACTGGTGCGTACAACAAATAATATAAATAATAAATCAAGTGGTAAAACAGAATTTGTGCCCGTTTTATTAATTTAAATAGTTTTAGCACATATTAACCTTTTAAGAATGAAGCTGTTGGAATTTAAATATAAAAATTGAAATATCATTTCTTGGACTGTTCGGCCTCTCTGGGGCCGAATGAGTCTCATGCTGAACCTGCTCCTCTGCCTGACCAGAGTGTCTTCGAGCCAATGGGCCGTTGTCCGTGATGGTCCAGAGGTTTTGGTCACCGTCCTATTCTCTGCAACCACTCTTACCGAGTCAAGGCCATCCCCCAGTACAAACCCTTCCTTTTCCTGCTGGCCCTCACGGCTTTGATTCTGCTGCACTAGCACACAACCGCAAAGAGGAGGCCCTTGCATCCACCGACTGGTGGAACATGTACCGCATTGTTCTGCATAAATTGAAGGACCCGAGCCTTCTTTGGAAATTCAGTCGGCTCTGACCCTACATCTATACTGCCTTAGTGATCCTAGCCCGGTCCAGCTTGCTGTCAGGGTGACCCTACATGTACTTATAGGATTGCACCCGCTCCGCATCCACCCACTGGACCGGTCCCCGTTCCCCTTCTGTAGGTGACAGGACTGTGAGTTTCACCTAAAGGCAGGGAGCCAGCACATTCCCCTGGGGGCCCCCCCATGTTACTGACACCCTGTTGTGACATGCAGCCTCACATACTGCGTTCTGTAGTCCAGGGAACCAGGGGGCCATCCCCCTGCATGGTCTGTAGCTTGTCTCAGAGTAAAGGGGGCTGAATGGTGTTGAATGCATTGGAGGTGTTCAAGTGTTCAAACAAGATCTTCACTTTGCTGCCAGGGGTTGTCCATCGGGGGAATGGACCAGGTGTAGCAGATCAATTATTGCATCTTCAGTCCCCAATGTTAGCCTGGTAGGCAAACTGCCAGGGGTTAGGCCTGTCCTTCGTCAGGGGTCTGAGGTGAGCCAACACAAGTCTCTCTGGGGTCTTCATTATGTAGGACGTCAACGCTACCGGCCTGTAGGCATTTAGTCTTAGTAGGACGTCCAATCTAAGGTACAGGTACTAGACAGAAAGGCTTCCACACCACTGGGACTCAGGTTGAAGATGTGATGTTGTACACCACACAGCTGGTCTGCACATTGTCCTGAGGCTTCATGGTGTGTTAAAAAAACGAAACATAAAATTGATATAAATACAGGAAAGGGCAGAATGGATCATAACATGGGCTGGAAGGGAGTATTACTGTTTACCATTTAGTCATTTAGCAGGTGTTTAATCCAAAGCAATTTAAAGGGAATTAAGATTAACCTAATTTAAAGGTGCTGGAGGTAAGATTTGAGAGCTGCAAAGAAGCGAGCAGGAGAGTGCAAGCTTTTCCAAATAATCCTCTGCTTCCTCCCTCCCTATGTTTCCCAGGCACCTGTGGCGGAGCTAAAATAATTCGATAAAGCCATGTGTACAAATGGGATTGACAGGCAAGATGGATTCTCCAAACCAATCAGGTAAGAGATGCCCTGATTGGTCAGAAATAAGCTGGGAGCGTTCTAAAATCTAAATTGTTTCACACAGAGGCCGACATAACTTCACTAATAGCTGACAGATGGTTATGGCATTTACAACAAATTACACCCAACCTATAGCTGTTCAATTTGTTATATTTACCGATTTACCTTTAAGGAGCAGGTCGGGTGAGGTATCCGTCTCCAGGTTAGGCTGTGGACACTGGGGTCTGTACAACACCCTAACTTATTCTTCCCCTCTATGGGATGCTTATGTATCATACACATGCATCTCATGTCAGCTAACATCCTCTTCAAATGAGTCTCGGTCTTGACTCATTTGAGTCATGCGTGTTAAACCAATGACCTCAGTTCATCCCCCAAAAAAACAATTAGTCGACAAAAGCCGCGAGTGACTCACTGAACAAGCCCTGCTCTCTCACACTCAATTTATTTGTAATGTGGCGGAAATAATGAGCAAAGTAGAAGCATTTAGAGTAGCAAAAAGAAGGGGATAGATCCTATACTATTCCTTTTCCTGCGTCGAGAGTGTGTTTGACTTTGTATACATGTGTGCTGCTGTGTACTGTGCATTCATTCATTTTCCAAGCTAGAGGGTGGTCTGTAACGAGGTACAGAAATATGCAGGCAGCGAGTTAGTCAACAGTCCATTTGCTCTGTGAGCGATGTCTGCAGCCCAGTTCCATATTAATAAAACAATATGCAAATTATTGTTTGGAGCGAGGCTAATTAAAAAGTAAATGCGCCAACATATGAATATCTTTTTTTTTTTTTTTTTTTTTTTTTTTACGGAGCGGAGAAACATTCGTTTTTTTTCTTATTTACTGCTCAAAGGGGTTGCATGTGCAATCAGGTTCAACATATTCCACCTCATTAGACGCAAGTCAAATGGCGAAGCCGCAAAGGGCCGGACAAGTTTATATTTAAAATCAAACTGATTAATGTCCTCTTCGTTTGTTCGATTAGGGGGGGTTGGAGCCTGAGGTATGTAAACATTGAGGCAGTCACGCTTGACACACTTCAATTTTTAATTGTATTAACGTTAATCAGCTTTTCTTATACCGAGATACATTTCTATCCAACACATACTTGGTCACATTTCATTTAAATATGGTTGTTCTTTTCCGCCCCTCACTTTGATTGAATAGAGGTGATTACCGAAGAACGAATTGATGCATTTTTACAAAGCAAAAGTACCACTTAGTTAGACTAATAAGCAAACGAGGCGGCATATACAGGGTTTCTTTCTGACTCCCAACAAAATGGAGTCATGCTAACCACTTAGCACGAGGTCACGCCGGATTCTTACTCTGATTTGATCCGACGCATCAGAATGAGGCAAACGGGCGGGGAGCCACACACTTTGGAAACGTGATTACGGTAATCACCTTTGTTCTCATTTAATTGCAGCGCTAAAGCCCAGAGTGCGCGCCGATAGCAGAAGTGTCTTATTGTGGTGGCGATTATGGAAATGACTGCTTAATCGCAATCAAGCTAAAATTGTTCTTACTGCTCACTTTTGATTCATCAGCTAGCGTTAGCATCCCATGCTGTTTGGATGAAAGCCTATGGATTTTGTGTGTTCGGATCAAATCTGTTATCGACATTGATCAACAACATGGGGACTATGAGTGTGTGTGTGCTAGTAAACCACTAGATTCTGTCCCCGTGTTGTTACAATTTAGTGTGGGCATGTACAGCGTGTGTAAAGATTTGAACAGGCAACTAATAACGATGTATTAGCAGAATTGCTTAGCTTCAAACCTCCTAAAGGCCACATTGTGAGATTATATGGAACCTATGGTGAACTATGATTATGAATCCACACGCACACACACACACAGTGGGCCCGTGCTTGGTTCAGCCATTCTGCATAATTTATTGTTTTGACAGAAAAACGAATATTAACATATCAAATATTAACATAAAACTCCTTGGAGACATTTATTACATTTGAGAAGTAAAGAAAAATGGGGTAATTTATCGCCACTTTTAAAGAGCCAGTGAACCCACTGTTTCAGCTGGAATTTGAACACAGATTTTTAAAGAAGCGTTGTGGGTTGAGGGTTTTAGGGAAGAGGGCATATATACCTGTAGGCGGTCGCCTAGGGCGTGGTACAAAATAACAAATTAATAAAAAAATGATAAGAAAATTCGCCGGGCGCCCTCCCTCATTTTCTACCTTGAGGTACCAAATAAACAAATAAAGAAAAAGAAACACACCCCTGTTCCTCTCAGTTTTTAATCTGCCCCGGCCGGTTACCGTCTGATGCGCATCACAACAAGGAGACGGAGACGTAAGAAGGGCCAGCGATTGCTGACTGCCTTACGGATCACAGAGTTCACTAAGCTTCCCACGATGAGTTATGAGTTATCAGTCAGGGAAGAGAAGAGCAGGGTTCGTGTCATTTTGAAACTCAGTGATGTAATGTGAATTGTAACGTTGTGTATAACCTCTGACTATTGATCATTGTTCATTGTCCCTGTCTCGGTGGTGCAGTGGAGAGCACTGTTGGATAACCCACTGCAGATCAGGGTTCAATTCCTGCTAATGTTCATTTCCATTGAACCATAATGTAAGTTTTAAACATAATGATATCATGTCTATTTTACTCATATATAACCTCCGACTGTATCAATTTCCCAACCTCCGTGGGGAAGCGGAGAGAGCTGTTGCTAATGTTAATGCTAAGGACACCAGGGTTCAAGTCCCCCTGATTACGTATATAATTGACATTACAACTCACATGACATTGTTTCTTAAAAGCCATTAGGTTTAAAGAAGAGCATTGTCGAGGGGACTTGAACCCAGGTCTGCAGTGCTGATAAACAGCAGTCCTCTCCACCGCACCACTGACATGCTGGCTATCATCTGGTCTGAGCTTTAATTTATGTTACAATTCACTGTTTCCGAAAAGTCATTACGTTTCAAGGAGAGCTTTTTGTTTTGAGGGACTTGAACCCAGCTCTGCAGAGCTGACACCCAACAGCTGCGTAAATTGCACCACCGGGAGTCTTACTGTGATGTGTTTGGAGGTTTCGGTCATAATTACAATTCACTTGACATTGTTTCCAAAATGTCACCGGGTTTCTAAGGCGAGGGTTCTTGGCGGGACTTGAACACAGGTCTTCAGTGCTGATAGCGCCGGTCCTACTCAACAGACCACCATCTGGTTTGAGGTTGTAATTAACAATACAATTTGCATGAGATTTTCACTTTCCTAAAAACCCCTTTGCAGGAACAGACTCTGCTGGAATCGGTCCCACGTCTCCAGAGCTGATGACTAGCACCTATCTCAACTACGCCACCGAGACACATGGAGTGCCTCGCTCGGAAGATGACTTAACTACAAAACGGTTCCATCGGCAGCCCGCAATTCATGAGTGAAACCTCAGAGGGACTCAAACCTGTGGCTCAACCGCAGATCGCCCCACGGCTCCACCGAGATGCTTTATATGATGTCAGAGTTTATAATCGACGTTATAATTCACATGACATTGTTTCCAAAAATACATTAATAATTCAGAGAGTATTCTTGGCTGGACTTGAACCCAGTTCTGCAGCGCTGATAAACAGCAGCCCTCTCCACAGGCCACTGAGACACTGGCTATCATTTTGAGTGAGATTTTAATTGAAAGTAGAATTTGCTGAAAGTTCTGTCTGTCTGGCTAAAGGCATAGGTCATATAAACGGTTGCCTAGGACGCGCCACGGTGACATTTTATAGACAACTCACTCACTCATAACGCTCATACACAACGACGGTACTAAAAAGTTGGCGTGGGTCGTAACCATGGGGATAACACGCCCCCTTCTCCTTCCTAGAACTGTCAGCCCAAAACACATTTTTTATTTATCTCATAGTGTTCGAATTCCAGCTGAAACAGTGGTTTCACTCGCTTTTTAACCTTTGTTTTATTTTAACACACACACACACACGCTGCTTATATATTAGTTTTCAGACAAACCTCAAGCCACTCTTGAGCCAACAGCAGCCACATATTGTCACACTACTAGTATGTGATGGAGTGTATCACCTCTCTCTCTCTCATCTAGGGGGGGGGAGGTGTCTATTGAACATAGCACATTTTCAATACGTGTTGTTGAAGCAAAAAGTATTTGCTGTGACTAGGACTGTCTGACTTTGTTAATAATTGTGTCAAACCTGCACTATAACTTTTTCATGGAAAAATATTGCTTCTTCATTCTAATCTTCTTACCGTTTTCTCTTGTCCTCCTTGTTTATCACATAAATTATGTTGTGCACTTTTAATAGTGCTTTGGTTACATATTTGTTGATAATAGTGTTTGTTTGAGAAGTAGTTTTAATATAAAGAACATTTATTCTATAAATAGTTTTTAGAATTATATATTTTTGTCTTGAAACCACTGTGGGGTCTTATGGTTTTTGGCCATATTGATTACCGTAGAATGAGTGGGTGGTGATGGGAAAGAAAGAAAAAAGTTGCGGGCCCCAATGTTTTTGCACTACGTTGGACGGCCATTGGGGCCAAGCCCCTGAATACCTTTAGTACTACCTACGCACCTGAGGGAGGGGGGGGCCCCAAATCCTAATCTCGCATAGGCCACCAAAATTGCTAGAGCCGGCCCTGCCCCATGGGTCCAACCCACGCCCACTTTGTGACGCTCTTTTTGTACCGTCAGACGTCACGAAAAATGAGAGTCGAACGTGCACATCGTGCGATCATAGAAGACATGTTAGGTTTAAAATAAAAAAACGGTTTCGGGGTTCACTGGCTCTTTAAAAACGTCCGTGAAAGCGGTGTATGATTAATCATCACTATGAGATGAAGGTGGGAAATGATGGTGGACAAAAGAAAGAAATGGATCATGCAATTGGTAATTGAAGAAAATCAAAAGAGCTGACCTTTGTACCCTAAAAAGCTTGTGGTAGTGTTACTGATCATCTATACATGCCACCTGGGGTCTCAAATATTCCCAGAATGTAAGGAGGGGGAGAGGAGAGATTTGAATAGCAATAATGACCATTCTCAAAAGACCGAAACGAAGGATGATAAGGCAGAATTTGGTTTGGTGTTGTTATCTCAAATATTGAATAGGCTTTAGTGAAAGTTAAGCATGCATTGTATGCTTGAGTCCAGAATAAAGACAGTGGACAGAGGCAGTGGCACTCGGCCGACACAACAAAATCATTAATTACGGGGGAGGGATACGTATGTTTAATTGCAGGAGTAATAACGGGGGGAGTGGGTTGTAAGTACAAGATGATGCCTCTTGTTGTATTTTAAGCCCACAGGGTCCGATAGGATTACTGGCAAAGTCGCATGCTGTCTAGTTGGCCCAGTCATGATCAGGAAGACGTTTGTTAGTGAAAGGAACAACCTTATAAAACTTTTGCATTAATTATTTAAATATATTTTCTCTCAAGAGTCTGGTACTTTCACTTCCTTCTGCATACTTTAGTATTCTTTCTCTCCCAGGCTTGGTTTCCCCTCTTTTTCTCTCTACGTCTGTATTCATTAAGCTCTCTCTCCCTCTCCCCCTCTCTCACAAAGATCCCCTTTCGCTATTTACAACGAGAGACTGCTTTGTCTAGCAGTTAAGGCTCCATCTGAGAGGGGGTTATGCTTCTCGGACACTTGCAGTATAACGCCCATGTGTGTGGCACATTTAATCCTTCATTGTATAGTCATCACGCATAATCAACAACGCTAATCGCACCACGATCAACAATACAAATCGCACCACAAAGTTGCGGTGAGCCGTCACCGTGAGGCCTAAAACGATGTATCTCAAATGAATTCACCGCCTTCAGATGTTCTTGGTCGTATTCTCCAAGAACATCTAAATGACCAAGTAGTAAGTAGTACAACGCTCATAGTAATAAAAAAAAACGCCGTGTAGGAGGCTGGGCGGGGTGAGTTGGAAGACTTCTCTGTCCGCTCAGCAACACCTGCCTGGACATCCGTAATGCAACCCTAAGTGTTCCTATGCATTATTTAACACCTCCATTAAGGCGAGGGTTAGCAAAGAGTCGAGAGCGGGAGGGGGAGGAGGGGAAGTGGCGCAGGAGGAACCAAGCCAAAGAGGGAGGGGAGAAGACAGGCGAGGAGAACAGAGAAGAAAGGAGGAGATGATGAGAAGGGGAAGGATGGGGGTGGTGGATGTGAGACAGTGAAGAAGGGATGGGATCCTGACCCCACATATTATGGGATGGCTTTGACCCTCTTTGATGGCAGCGTTGCAGGGTTTGAGGCAGGTGTTGACCCCCTGATGGAAGAAATACTAATACTACAACAAGCAATATAGGAGGTTTGACACCAGGGGCCTCATATGGGGCCCTTACACACAATGCACAAACACACAAACTCACATGGAGCCTGTCCCCGCAATGCACGCACACATACACACTCACATTGGACCCATCCCCACAACACACACAAACACACACTAACCTGGGGCCCATTCCTACAATGCCCACACACTCCCATGGGGCCTGACCTCGTGACACCCACTAACACACATGTGGATCCATGTCTGTGTGGATATGATTTATTGGCAGCTCGTGCTGCACTCAACACTGGGAGTCAAACCAGTGTCAAAATGGGAATCAAATGGAAGTGGCAGAAAATGACCTGCCGAAATGATTTTCTTTTGACTTATGGGAAGGAATAACTTTTAGTTTTCATACGCTGCAAACAGCTTATATTATTGCAACATTGTGGGAGTGTGTGTGGATGATGGCTGGTTTAAGCAGCCTCACCCGGCCGAGTCTGATTGGACTCTGGGGCTGGGTGAGGCTGCACACCTGTTAATGAGTAATCAGTGTGCACAGGTTAAACCAGCCACCTCCACACACACTCAGGGACCGATCTCCTCGATGGCAACATGGAGCACCAGGTCATGTATCATTTTCAACAAACCTTTACAATAAACCGGTCTCCCAACACCACCACCCTGCGTCATTTTCTCTGGAGGAGCCCAATAAAAGTCACACACACACACACACACACACACACACACACACACACACACACACACACACACACACACACACACACACACAACCAGATTCAATTCAAAAGTAAGACAAAGGCAGCATGTTATTTAAGTAGGCTGTCGAATGAAAGCTTAAAATACACTCATTCGGATTACACTTTACATGTGAGAACAGTGATCACAGTAATCATACACATACTTCCGTAGAAGTGTTCACAGGTAGGGTCTAATACGAAACATTGAGCCAAAGCTCTAGTGAAACTGAAGCAAATAATATCCCCTTGGGCCAGCTGAGGGGCTGGAGAAACACGACAACCAAACCCAATTTGGCTCCAGTCTGAGAAAGAGAGCGTCAATTACTGCAGGAGAGAGGTGTTGAATCCAAGATAATGAGAGACTGTGGAATGAGAGATTATTAAGGGCAACATTGCAAGCAGGCAGCAAAAACCAAGCGAGGCAGGAAATGAAAGACGAAACGGACACAGAATGAATATATTAATTCATGATTCTTTTTATATTAATTCAATAATGGTAAAGTAATAGCTAGTAATTAGCTGAAGAAAAGCTCTATGATAAGGTATCACAGGACTACTTAGTCTTAAAGGAAAGATACAATACAATTCCCCCTAATACAATTCAACCATTCCTGTCACCTAATATCAATATTTGATAACTGGTGAACAAAAAACTACAGGTTGTCTTTTTTACTCTATTGGCCAATTTGTTAATTTGATGGAACAAATCGGTTTTGCTTAGTTAGGGTTGGGTGTCTTGCTCAGGGACACATCGTCACTCAGCTAGGAGGAGCCAGGGATCGAACTAGCAATCTTCCAGTTATAAGTCAACCCACTCCACCTCCTAAGCCACATGCCATCCTGATGGACATCTTTGCACGATCACAGAGTTCACATGTTAAATGTTTTCATTCAATTACACAAAATGCAATTCTAAAGAGTCACATTGTGTTACCATACTTGGTGCTTTTATTGTTTAAGATACATGATTTCAAACATGCACATGAAGTAGATAGTGGGCTACAAACCCAGGATCGATAGTTTCTGGGTTCTTCTATCCTGTCTACCTTCTATAAAACAAAAAACAAACGTTTAACAAACGTGATTGCGGTTGACCTAATATTAGATGATGGGTTTAAATGATGAAAGAAGTGGGCCTAGTTGACCACTGATGTGAGCGCTGGGCCGTTATATTCAGCATCGCTATGTGTTTGGCAGGTGAGAAATGTTGGATCAAGCGCCTAGTTTCGCTAGTGCACTTCTGCAATCGAAACCGCTTAACCTGAAAGTCATCCGTCCTCACCAAAGTCTTTCTGCGCTGTTGCATCTTAACCTCAACACCAACAGCGCACACACACACACACACACACGGCCTGGCTCCGTTTCCACGCCGACGAACGCCGAAACGTTGAAAGGAGAAAGATGCGGATTGTCTTTTTTCCCCCGTTGGTTATCCGCTCTGTTATTTCCGAGAGTTGTTGAATAAACAAAACCAGGCAAGTATGGTTGAAACCACGGGATCAGCAACACGCTACCCCGCATGAGCCTTCAAACTAACATCTCAGGCGTGTCAGAACCCAAGCCGAGCCGACCCGACTTTGGATCCTTTCCTTTCGATCTCCGAAATCGAGTTTTGAAACCGACCGGGTAAGTGAGACGGTTTGCCTGACCTAAGACAGCGACGGGAGGATCGGAGGAAGAGACAAATTCTGCTTACAAATAAGCAGAATGAGATTGGCCTGACAGGAGGCAGAAAGCGGTTTTCTCTTCCTGTAGGTGGGATTCGGGAGATGACTCAGCAGTTTTGGAAAGTGTTTATTTGTCTATGAATCGTTTCTTTTTCTCTCTCTGTTTTTTGACACTTTCTCTGACACACACACACACACACACACACTCTCCAGGGGAGGATAAGACCACACGCCTTTCCTTCTCCCCACCGCTCCCTC
>JAOPJO010000078.1:16577896-16600077 GCA_027123675.1 Molva macrophthalma | reverse complement strand
ACACACTAGTGGAGGGGAAGCAACATGTATTGTTTCAGACAGCTGAGCAAACAGCTGTGTATTGGTCTCAAAAGTTCTGTGAGTGGATTCTCTTGCTCTCTGCCGAGAGTTAGATTTTTACACCATTCGATTTGAATAACAAGGGCTGAGTTTTCCTAAATGTAAAAGTGTAATTTTCATGTTAAAGTTTTCCGTTCAGCAACATTTTCTTAACACAGTCCGTCCCCCCCAAAACGGCTGAAACTTTAATTGCAGAATGCATTATCTTTGAAAAGCATACTGTTTTGTGTGGAAGAAACTTTGTTTTTGTAGGATTTTGAAAAATAGATTCTTAGATAGCTAGATAGATACTTTATTGATCTCGAGGGAAATTCAAGTTTTCTGGTTGGAGGAGAAGCACAGGATGTCGTCATTGCTGTCATAATTAGCATCCTTATCCAAACCACCAGAACCTTTCATGAGAGCATTGCTATTGCTAATGGCTGATCACACTACATCTGAAAAACCAATGGCATATCCAACGTACTCATGGGTAAGAGGCAGCTCATTTCCATTGGAAATCCGCCAATATGGCAGAGGATGTTCCGTTTAAAACAACAGTTTTGTGTCTCGAAGAGGAAGGGTGAATGTCTGCAGGTTGACCTGTGATTATAAAGACAGTGATGCTGAGGTTGTCTAACATGTATGACATGGATTGTGTGTGTGTGTGTGCGTGTACTCAAATTTGGCCTGGATATTTCCATATCAGCCAGTTGAGGCAATTCTTGAAAGGTAAATTAGGGTAGTTATGACAACGGGAAGCAAGTTAAGATTGTGAGTGTGTATCCATGATCAATCTATGGGGCAAGAATGACTGCAATGTCTAAGGCTGAATAGTAGATGCAACAACACACGTGTATGCAGTAACACACACGCAAACAAACCAAAACCATCCCCCTGTGAATCCTAAAAGCTGCCATTGACCTGATAAAAATATGGTTTCAAGGTCAAAATGGACAGCACATTTACCGTCAATGCTAATAGAATATATGACATATTATATTACTACTATATTAATATTTTGGCTCTTTTTAAAGGTATAATATGTAATTTTCGGTGGGGGGGGGATCTTTCAATCAAAACAATAACAAAAGTCTTAGTTCGATGATGTCGTTTCCGGTGAAAATCGATCTGACGCGACTCAGCAGCTATCATGTTCACGGACGAGGTAATGTATGAAAGTTTTATTCACGTTACGTTTAATCACATAATGTAATTTCATTGTAATGAAATAGCCGCAACTAACGTCAGTCATAGTAGCGTTAACCTGCTACGTTTAGATGAGTCGATTACGCAAACAGCTGTAGATATATTTACATGAAGAATTACATCGTGGGCTAACTTAGTCCAGCACTGTTATCCGTGGTCAAAATAATCACACTAAAAATAAAGTTTTCTAGCGTGTTGAACGTTGTTATAACTTTATATCATAGCACATCGTAGTAGGCCATCAATATTATCAGATCAATATTAAAACGTCACATCACTAAATAAGGTATGTAGCCTTCAGTAACAGTTACCACTGTGCTGTCCTGTTGCACTCTGCAGCTGGTGCAACAGGCTGACTTGCTAATTATGTATAACATCTCCTGCATTGGAGGTCATTGCCATATTCATGGTCATACCTTACATTTGTTGTAATTGCATAAGCACAAAAGCATTGTAATAAACCATAGTATGTATAGTGACACACAAAGAATGCAACACTTGGTATTTACAGAATGAAGACTGGTTAACTTAACAAATATATTGCTTAATGATTTATGCACTCAACATTAATAAGTAAAAGTACTAACGTTATGACAGCTCTTTCAACGTAGCCACATAAATATTGTCAGCTGATCATCATCCTCTCTGTATCTCAAGATTTTTGTAAGTGCTTACTGTGAATACTGTGTTGCAGGAAGATTGTTAGCTCCTCAATGCCAACTGTTGATCTTAGCTGGAATCCGCCCTATAGCAGGGGGCAAGACCTATCACAGGGAAACACAAGAGGGACGTAGAATCTCGTAGAATCCATTATGATAGTGCCAAAACTGTTTCGATGTTATCATGCAAGCAATTTTTTTTTACCCGCACGTACTACCCACGTTAACTTCTCGAATGCTAAAAAATACTTGGATCTCGATCATGGGATACTGCTAGTCCATTACTGCAGGGATTTTAGGTTCCCTGCCTTGCAGGGAGGCAGGAATTCCGATGACGTAGATTCAATTTGATGTGAGCCTAAATAATATGCGATGCTTAAATAATAAGGGTTGTTTTGTTCCACTCCCTCGGTTTATGTGTATTGTGGTGACGGAGAACCAATGGGAACCAAGGGGTACTGGTGGCATCTCGTCATTGGCCCGTTTGCAGCAACATTCTAGTAAACAAACATAAAACATGAGGATCAAGGATTGTATGGCAGGGGTTCTACCTGCTTTAGTGTACATCTTAAGGGAGGGATTATGTCTTCCTCAATGATGGAACGAGCTCCCTGGCTCCCAATGATCTGCATAATCTCTCATTCATGTGTGATAGAATATGTATCCAGCTGTTGGATGTAAAAGCTGTCGATATTAAATGCAAAACAACACACACAGTGCTTCCTCTAGTTGGACTGTATATATCTTTATAATATCATCTTCCACGTATGTCCTTCAAGAAATCCAATAATTTGTCAATAAGAACTGCGGTTGGAATGAGGCCTTTACTCTGATACATACTAAACATCCACCAGTGTCAGAGGCTGCAGCTTCACTGGTGTCCATTAATCCTTCAGTGAATCTGGTGCCAACACTGCTGTCAGCATGTTCACAGTCTACGTTCGCCTTCAAACCACCAACAACGACGTTGATGCATTTTCACTGACACAACCGTAATTGTTCAATACGACGCAATTAAACGTGACGATTTCCTCTCACTCACGAGACGTAAACACAAACAACACCCGCATCAACGCGTAGGCACATGTGCACACACAACACACACACAGAAGCACACAAAGTGAAATGCCATGAGCACAGGGATGAGCGCGCACGAGTGAGGAATGCAGCGCATTAAAGCTGAAACACTAACACACACACACACACACACCAGAGGCATTCAAAGTGAAATGTCCGAGAGAGAGAGAGAGCGAGCGCAAATGCTTCAGGACCTCGAGAGGAAGATAATTAGGATGGGTGGAAGTGTTTAAATAGATTACAATAGACAAGAGGGACAAGATAAGTTAATATGAGGCAAAGACATAAGAGAAGATAGTTGAAGGCCATGCAGGAATGTCCTATGGTAATGCAGTTCTGCTGTGAATCCACTCAATACAATATAGTTCTGGTTACATCAGAGTAAACTTATTCAAAGCGGTCCATGAAATTGAAAGGATTGAAACAAACTAACGTGGGGTAATTTGATATATTTTAAATTAATTAATTTTAATGCAGGTCTTAGCCAGCCTACGCAGAGTGGTGTCTATGCTGGAGAACGTGTTATTAAGCAATAACCCCTTGGATGGCTCTTGTTGGGTCATGAAACACAAACCACATCAATACAAAAAAATTAAACAAATATATGCATTAACTGGGCCCTTCCACTTTGGTTACTCAAGCTGTGCATTCCGTTGAGCTTCAAACAAGCTCCTATGTTTCCATCTGTTTGTCTTTGAATCCTCTCAACCATTCATCAATCTGTGAGGCTTTCCATCCTTTCGTCCATGCGTTCATCATTTAATCCATCCATCTGGCCATCAGTACTCTAATTCGTTCATCCATTCTGGTTTTCATCCCTCCATCAATCCATGTATTAATCTATCCATCCATTCATGTTTCCAGCCATCCATCTAACCATCTATCATTTTCATCCACCCATCCATAGCTTCATAGTGGAAATGATGAAGCTTGAACATTTTATGAAGAAATAAAGTTGTTACGTGTGGTTGCATCTGGGCTGGGTCTTGCTTTATGTAAGAAAGAGAGAGAGAGAGAGAGAAATTAATGAAGGGAAAAAAAAATAATGAAATAAGGAGAGTGGAGAAATGGTAAGAGAGAGAGAGACTCCTTTTTGGTTTGGAGCCACCAGAGGAAAAGGTGAAGCTCTCTTTAAAGTGCAGATTGATTAAAACAGCTGGGAGCAGTGTCTGTGTGGGAGGAATTGTGAGTGTGTTTGTGTGTGAGCACATGCACACATACTTGTTCATCTACACTCTTGAGTGCAAGAGTGTGATTGTGTATCTGAATGAATGTGGAGGTATGCATTTCTAAACTTCTACTAACCTTACTGTGTAGAGTGGGTATGCATGCATGTGTGTGTGTGTACAAGTGCGTGAGTGTGCACGTGTCTGCACATTTGTGTGTGTGTGTGTGTGTGTGTGTGTGTATATATGCACGTATGTGCATGTTTGTGCACATGAATGCATACGTGTGTGTTTGTGTGCAAGTGGGTGTGTGTGTGGGTGGGTGGGGGTGTTTGTGGGGGTGGGTGGGGGAGTGTGTGTGTTGGGGTGTGTGTGTGTGTGTGTGTGTGTGTGTGTGTGTGTGTGTGTGCTGCAGACAGTGAGGCATGGTTCTGGGGGTTGTTAGGGAGAATCCTCCATCGGTATGCTGAGTGGCCGCTGGGTGCCCCAGAGACCCTGGCTGATGATGACAGAGCAGCAGGGTGGACCAGAAAGGCATCGGCTAGTAGGGAGAGACACCAGGGTCCCCAGAAGAGTCGGGAGAGAAACACTGCGAGCGAATGAGTGTGGGTGTGTGCGCATGTGTGCGCGTGTGCATTGATGTGCGCCAACAGACACTTGTGTTGCGCTCAGCGCGTTTGATTTGAGGGGTGTGCGATAAAATGCACAAAGCCAAGAAGAGTCACATGGGCGGGGAGTCTTGCAGATGTTTAAAACACATTTTTGCAGCTCTTTAGAACATATTTGGCAGATGCTCGCGTCACATCTTTTGCAGATGTTGAGATGTTTGGAACATATCTTTGGTTGGCCCCGAGCTAAGTCATGGGCTAGCCACTGCGTTCTTTTTAGGTGGGCTAGCACTGACTTTGGCCCTAGCACCTAGACTTTCTGACGGCTTACTCTACTGCCAACCTCCTCAAGGCCGTAAGAGGAACCACATGCCTGCTTCTCTCTCGACAAACAGATGCTCATGGCTGAGAGCCTTGCATTAGCCCGACCGTATTGCGTCGCTCATTAGGTGTGGAAAGTCTGTCGTCGACAGTGTTTGTCGGGGGGCAATCATCAGCCAACCTTACGTTGCAGCTGATTGGATGAGCTTCAGCCGGAGCCCGCAATCCAGACGACGCATATTGATATTGAATGCCGTACTTCCATAACGAACTCCATTAGTGAACATAACCGCTTACATTTTTTGTCATGTAAAAAACATTGTCTAGACAAGACTAATTCCAAAGCACTATAAATATTATTATATTAATTATTATTGTATAATTATTATATTAATATTGTAGAAAACTCCAAAACAGTACTTCCCTCTTATCATCTTCATCGCTCTGCACTGTCATTGGCTGATTGGTCGCCTGAATGTTGTTTGGGAGCCCAGCTGACCGTGTTGAGTCCAGACTCACGTCTCCAGGCTGAACCTGACGTGGCTGCACGTCTGCGGCTTATGTCAGCCACCGTGAACCAGGGCCAGGGGACACAGCGCCGGGCCTAAAGTTAGCCTGGGGCGGAGCAGTGATCAGTGAGAAAGACATGTTTTGCACGTGGTTAGAACACATTTTTTTTAGCAGATTTTTGCAGAACACCTCAGCCTCATATTTAGAACAAAACCTACAGATGTTTATAAGAAAGACTGACCGTCAAAAGAAAATACTAATGCTGATACTATAAAAAAAAAAGAGAAAGATTTTGGGTTCACTTCCCTTTAACTTTTCTACTCTATGGGGGCCTTTATCTGAATTTATTGTGGGCAATTTTGTTAAATGGTACATGTAAATACCGGTTTCTATGCAAATTAGTAATTTATTACTTCATTGCATAGAAACCTTTTTGTGGTGTGCTGTGTGTTTGTTTTCATGATTTTCTCAGAATCATGTTATTTTAGAATCAAACAAATACAAAGAGAAAGGGGACACAGACTGGCTTGAGAGACTTTTGAGTCTTGTCTCTCTTTTCACTTTCTTCTTGTACTACATTTTTGTTATTCATTTTCTTTGACTTCTTAAATACTTAAAAGGTACAATATGCAAAATGTAAAAAAATTCTACGCTGCTGCAGAGTCAGAGCAATTAACCTAGCCTTAAAGTTAGCGTCTATACGACAGGAAGCGCTTTAGAGCACATTTCATGCAAAAAAAAAAGTGCATCTTGTACCTTTAAGTGCTAACAGATAACGATCAACAGTCTGCATCCCTATCTGTACGCATCCTTGAGCAAGATACCTACGCCCTACCTGCTACTTAATGACATCTTAACAATCAAACAAATGCACTATAAGTTGCTTTGGACGAAAGTCTGCTCGGTAACCGAACATGTTAATACCAATAACAGCAAACGATAATAGCAATCCCTGGCAAATAAATATTTTCCAGGGTTTGTTCTTTAAGATTCCCTGGCGGTCGATTTGATATGAAATAAATTAGGGTGAAGAAAAAATTGCTGAGGAAAATTAATGAAAGCAATGATTGCAGGGGCACAGGGGCGGCATCGTAAATACATCTCTTAACTTAATTTCTCTTCTTACACACGGACACACTCACACACGCATGCTCACACACACACACACACACTCATTAGTCTTATTGCTGAACTGTCATAACACAGCAAGGAATGAACACAGCAGTCTGTAATTATTCAACACCATGAGGCAGGGCGGTGAAAGTTAAATTGCTATATAGTGGACAGAACACACGCACACACAGTCACCTTAAAACACAAAATGTCATCTCTTCACCTCTGGGGCATGTACTTGTGTATTCCAGAGTCATTATGGTCAGGCAGTGAGGAGGGCAGCTGTAACCTGAGAACAGAGGTTCTGTCTCTCCAGGCTAGTGTGACGTACATAAAACCATTTGGGGAGGTTCCAATTTAACTTGTTCCCTCATTCCATTTTCACTATTTAGAGAACACTGCATAGTGCACTGTTTATGCGCCCAGAAACCTATCGGCGTGACGTGTATGGGTCGCATAAACAACCAACATGTGCTGGATGCACCGGGTGGCAGCTCAATTATGTGCTGGACCATTTCTATTGGATGAATTTGATGACGATGAACGCCATTACGCGTCAAGGGATGTAGTGCGGAAACGAGTGCGAACGAGTTGTACACTTATTTTACGGTGAATTATAGGGGTTAAGTATTGCACTTACAGCGAGCTGGATTTGTATACTCGCAAACGGACAACGCTACAAAATGGGGACACCCTAAGTAGTCCACTGTATAGGGCACAAGTGGAACAATTGGAACAGAGCCCATATAGATATACCCACCGGGAATTAACTCACATAGGCACACATGGGCAAATTATAATGTGTGCGCACATTGTGGCACATATGACCCATGGTCATATTTATGAGTCGTTTGTGCTAAAGTATCTCCCTCTGTTTGTGTTTCTTACTGTGCCTCTGATCGTGTTTGAAATTGATTGATTGAGTTAATTGGGTGCTTGTGGGTGTGTGATTGGATGGATGTTTGGGTATGGTCCCGGCTGATTGGCTTGCAGATCAGCAGTGGACAACACACATGTGGCCAAATTCATCTCAATATCCTTCTTTGTGTGTTTGTGGTAGTTTATTTCAGAGCAGTATTTTGTAATGTTATATTTAATATTTTTCAAAAATAAAATTCAAAATGGTCATAAAATGATTTAGGTAGAAACACTTAGAAACACTTTTCCACATTTGTTGTTTTACCACAATTGTGTGTATTGTATATATTCCCATTTCATATTTTACTAGTTAAATTATTATCGTGAAAATGTGTTATGTATTACTGATTTCGAACAAAACAACACAGATGAAACAAAATATAACTCAAAACTAGTAACTTTTTGGATGATTGCCTTAGGTCAAATAATCTTGGACCGGTTGTTGTTTTGGTATTCATCTGCTCAACGGATTTTTGGGGAAATTATTTTGGAAATTGTTTCTTTGAGACACAATCTTTGTTTTCAAAAAGAGGCCAGAGGTAGCTTCCACAACAGATAATAGGGATATGATTAAAAGTTATCAATGAAATCCTTCAAAACTTTTTAAAGGTTAATTAAGATTTAATAGGTTTAATATTTTTGCAAACGATGTGGGTAGAGCGACCAAAAAGTAGTTATCCTACTTTTAAAAGACTACTTTAAAAAGGAGTTGTACATCTTAAAAAGTAGCATAGTGAGCATCAGCCGATGCTACCAGTAATTAGCAATAGCCACAGCTAAGATAAACTAATGTTAGCCAATGCAACTAGTAGCTTGCAGAGGGCACCGGGAAATGGAAAGCCTGTTCGCAGATATCAAAATCCCCCCAAAATAATATAGCTATATATAAATCTGTAAATGTATCATGTCTGCATACGTTGTTATTATTCATTGATAAATGTGTTTGGCATTCTTCAAATTGACATTTTCATATTCAAATTGTACTTGCATTGTTCCAAGTCAGCCAGTATCCATTCACCAATTCATTTGTTCACTCATCCAGCCATTCATTCATTCATTCGTTCAATTCCTCATTCATTCAGTGTGGTGACTAGGAACAGCCCAGCAGGAGGGCTGCTGCCCGGCAACAGTGGTGAATAAACCCTGCTCACTATTTTCCTCTCGGGCCCCAAATGTAAACATAATGAATGCCTTTTTACACGCAAGTCCCTGTCCCGCAGTACAAAGCTGCACTGAGCGGGCAGGATGAAAAAGAGAGGGAAAGCAAGGCCAAAACAAATCCATGCTAAACCTGTGTGCTTAGGGGGGGTTCTCTGTGTGGAATAGAGTGTGTGTGTGTGTGTGTGTGTGTGTGTAAACATTCATTTGTGTGGGAGTCTTTGTATGTGAATGTGTGTGTGTCTATTGTTGTAGGCATGTCTGTGTGTTTGTGTGTATGTGTGTGCATGTCTCCCGACTGTGTGCGTCTATAAATATGTCCCCCCTCTGAACACAGTCCCAGTAAGTGAGTTCCACTCACTAGCTTCATATCCTGCAGGCCGCTGCGTATTACAAAGGAGAATTTAGAGGAAATCTGCATCATCCAATGATCACAGCTGGACACGAGTTAAACCCAAAACACTTTCACGGGGGATGACACACACAGACTTATGTAGACATGCATGCTTGTAGATGTGTCATGAGAAAGAAGCCCATATGCATACACACACTGCCTCTCACACACATGTGCAAACACATACACACGCACACATACACACTGATACAGACACACACAGATAAAAAAACACCCGTAAGCGTATTCAGTTTGGTCTTTGCAAATACAATGCTTATAACCGCATAATGTGTTCTTACTACTTGTACTACCAAGCTGAGTAACACGTAAACAGTCTCCACCCAGTATAGGATGTCCCAGAGGTCAGTCTCCTCCCAGTATACGATATCCCAGAGGTCGGTCTCCTCCCAGTATAGGATACAGCAGAGGTCGGTCTCCTCCCAGTATAGGATACAGCAGAGGTCGGTCTCCACCCAGTATAGGACACAGCAGAGGTCAGTCTCCACCCAGTATAGGATACAGCAGAGGTCAGTCTCCACCCAGTATAGGATACAGCAGAGGTCGGTCTCCACCCAGTATAGGATACAGCAGAGGTCAGTCTCCACCCAGTATAGGATACAGCAGAGGGCGGTCTCCACCCAGTATAGGATACAGCAGGGGGCAGTCTCCACCCAGTATAGGATACAGCCGAGGTCAGTCTCCACCCAGTATAGGATACAGCAGAGGTCAGTCTCCACCCAGTATATCATACAGCAGAGGTCACACGCTTGTGGTTCCTGCAAGTTCCTGTATAACATTTTACAGCCTAGAGGATTTCATATTCTCTCACGGCTCATAATTCATCTCCTGGTTCTGAAATGTTCTGATTGTACCGTGGCTGCCGTCTCGCACACCACCAGTTCCCTCCCTCAGGATGCAATAATAGAATGTCTTATAACCATTTAAATATTGGATGGGAGTGTGTGGCTGTGTGTGAATGGGTTCAGGGGTGGGTGTCTGTGAGGTATTGAATGCCTGCACGTACGTGTGTGTGTGTGCGTGTGTGTAGAGGTGTTGAGCATGCTCAATGTGTGTATGCATGCATATGTTCACATGTGCATGTATGTATGCGCGTGTATGTTCGCGTGCATCTGTATGTGCAAGCATGCATCCCTGTGATCATGTGAGTGAGTGAGCGAGCGAGCGAGCATCCCTGTGTTGATGCATGTCAGTGAGTGAGTGAGTGAGCTGAGTATTTTCTAGACGGGGGGGGGTCTTCCTTGAAAGCTGCATTCCGCTGACCTCAGAAGCGACCTGTGTGTTGAGCCTGTTCCCTTGCATGCACGCCGCATGCCTCTGCCGGAGCGAACAGCAGCACGGTCCATCAGCTGCAGCCCAACTCCAGTAACAATGCTGCATTATTCCGTTTCTAACACAGAACGCTACCGACACATAGGTGATTGAGAGTGAGTGTGTGTGTTTCTTTGTTGAGAGCCTATGTGTGCGGGGTGTGCGTGTGTATGTTGTGTTTGTGTGCGTGCGTTGGGAGGGGTGTCTGTTCCTACGTGTGTGTGTGTGTGTGTGTGGATGAGCGATTTAATTGTGTGTGTCGCTGTGTCCTTCAACTTTGTGTGTTTGTGCAATTGGACTGTATGTGTGCGCGTGCAAGTGTGTTGTGCATGGTAACAGTGAGTGGCATCATAGCCTCATCGTCTTTATCCCGTGCTTGTTACTTCCTTTCTGTGCCCATCAGTCAAAATCTGGCAATTATTATTAGTGCTATATATATATATATATATAAAAAAGAGAGAGAGAGAGAGAGAGAGAGAATACGGAGGCAGCCATAATGGAGGGGAGGAGCCGCGGGTAGGAAATGAATGGGCCTCTTGACTCCAAATCCATTTGTTGGTTTTGAAGCCTGGTGGAAAGTTAATTACTCAGGCTGGCCCTCCCCTCTCTCCAAACACAGCGGCAGGTTTGCACAGACACATGGAGCGCCCGTGTGTGTGTGTGCGTTTTCTAAGATAACAATTCTTGTTTACGCTCGCACAGACCTGCATGTGGGTTCATGCGCTTGCCCTAATTATTACTGTTGAAGCATGCACGTGACAGAGAAGAGTGCATGTGAAAGAAATAGTGCACAAGAAAATATGCTGTGCTTTTTTTATGTAGGTGTGTGTGTGTATGAGTGAGTGTTTTTCGGTCATCCTTGTGTTTTTGTGACTGCATGGATTGTGTGTGTGGACTTGTATTATGTATATAGCACAAGGGGTGTGTGTGTGTGTGTGTGTGTGTGTGTTATAAAACTGGCCTCCTGATTTAAAAGCCAGCCCAGTAGCTCAACTGGACACCCAGTAAGTGCATTTGATATATTTCCATTTTCCAACGCTGCTGGTGGCAGTGTTGAGACAAACACAACATTACAGAATAGGTTGGCCTCTTGATTGTGGCTGTTTGTTTTAATGTACTGTATCTTTGTGGTCCAATGAAGCGCACACTACTCTTATACTTTTATACTCTTTATACTGCTTAACAGGCCATCAAAGAGAATGGCCAGAAAAAGAATGGGAAAGAATGGGAAGGAAAAATAGATGTGGGCTTTTAAAATAATGGACACCTTCAACACGATTTTTCTTTCAAGTAGTAGTCAAGGCAGCTCATGGAGGATTTCTACAACCTAGAAATGTATGTATTTAATGACAATCAAACAGTTTATCGCAAAGAAGTGCCAATAAAACACAGCAAATTAGTTGTTTCTTCTGCTAGAGATACCACGGAATGAAACTCTGTAAATTGAAGTGGCTTGGTTCATGTTTAAAAGGTGCAATATGTAACCAATCTACTAAACTACATCATAAAAGGACCATGATATGTCAGAGATCAATGAAATATGCTAAGTTGAAATACTGGCTTCTCTGACAACGTTCTCCTTTGAATTTCCATACCGGGAGGAATGTTCGTTTTTGTTTTTGCCTGTGTGTTATGATTCACTATTCTCAGAGTACGCCGGGTTGCCAGATATGAAACAAATTTGGCACACAAACGCAGCCTGCTGCAGCCATGGACGCAAGCGAGCGAACTGGATCAACCGAGCTTGTACTAGATTCTACCCGACCTTTCGAAAAAGCTCCACGGTCAGAGCCGTGCTAAAACACAGTTGAATCTTTGAGTTGCATTTGAAAGATGAGATAGCTTAGAGCCCGGAAGGATTTCAAGCCGGATATAAAACATGAGCTGGATTATAATTTCCAAACAATGGAAAAATGCAAACGTGTACATTAGCAGGTCAATGGACTCTACGTCGCTTTTCATTGTCAAAACAGAATAATTGCACTCGTCCTCCTTTATAAATTGAAGTAAAAAAGAAATGTTTCACCAAGACTTTGTGAGACCTAAACGGAATTGACCAAGCTGCTTCGGTTAAAAGCGTCCGCAGAAAATGACCTGAATACGAAATAGCAAATGATAAAACCGTTAAGCGTTACCATTTAGGTCCCAAAGCGAATCACGTGAGATGACCCTTAATCTATAACCGTTTCAAGGATCGTTTCACCTTGTTTTGGCGCGTTCCTACGCGAGCCAGGGACGCAGAGACATGACGACACACTAGGGGGACTAACATAAAGGAATACGAGCTGATTCTAATGGGGGGAGATACCAATTTATTTTGCCTTATAGGCCGCTGTTGAGCAGAATGTGAGCCCTTGATGGAAAAACAGATATTATCTTTGCACAGGCTTAGAGGAAAGCCTAACAAACTGATATGTTAGTTTTTTTCTTTATTGTCTGAACTAACAGACAATTGCCTTTATTTTGCCCAGGGCTCTGTGTGTGTGTGTGTGTGTGTGTGTGTGTGTGTGTGTGTGTGTGTGTGTGTGTGTATAACCCTTTCATGCTCATAGTCACGAAATTGAATCTATTGAATCGTGTCCCAGTGCACGATTGTCCGACTTGTTTCGTGCTACACAGAACGAAATGTAAACCCATGCATTTTGAATGGGAGCGTTTCTCTGACTATTTTCGTGCTGGACTGAACGACATTTAAACCAATGCATTTCAATTGGGAGCTTTTCTTCGACTTCAGAATGGGGGGGTGCGCAGATAGTACAGTGCACCCTCTAGTTATGTATACGTCAAAACAACAAATGCAACAAAGGGTAAACGCCGTGTATTATGGATACTCCGATTTTTCCGATTTTTGCAGCAGACCTTCTCAAAAACTGAAACTAACCACGTCCCTTCAACCCAGTCTCACACCAAAATGTAGTATAACTACGTTGGTCCACAGCGGAAAACGTAGTCGTTTTACAATAACGGCTCTAAAATTGTGACATGCCTACGTTTTCTATCGTTGCTATGGTGGTTGCTATGGACGCTGCTATCGCTGAAAACCAAACAAGGCTGACATTCATTTGATTATCAGTGGAAAATGCAATATTAACATTGTTTCGGCCTTAAAATGCGTTTGCATAACAAGTTAGACATGTGCCTTTTATTGCATTAATCTTCATTCAGTGATTGTATATGATGTTTAGTCAGCCAACTGGTCGTGGCGTTTTTCATGCTTATTTTGGGGTGTTGAGGGACTATAATCGGGGTAGGCTATGTTTAACAGGGATGTGATTGTTCCGGATTAATCCGGAATTCCGGATTTTCCGAACTGAAAACATGATTTACTTAAAACATGAATCACGCAGATCCGTAAAGAAATATATTTTTTGGGCGGGGGGTGTCCGAGTGAAATGGACAGGATTTGAGGACATCTATAGGCTGAAGTACGTGAAGACTCTTTGAAGATGTTCGCCCAGCCGCGCTCGCGCGTCAGTGGTTAGCCTTAGCCGACATCGTCAGTTGACAAGGAGATCGCCATTTCAGATTGGATACTTCAGGTATGCCAAGAGTTTTCCTTGTGATATGTCTAATAAGAATTAACATGTCCAGTAATGTGTTAATGAAATCGTCTCTAACGACGCTTCTCACTGAGTACGTTAGCACTGAGCACTGAGCAGCCCATATACAGCATGTCTTTACTTGTTTCTTAAACTGTACTCTATTCAGGAAAGGTAATCCAAGCCTACACCAGCTGTGCATGGGCTCTTCAAGCAAAACTGCCTCTTGCCAGCCCAACCCTGAGGACCCTGTCATGCCTGGACCCAGACGCACGGGGAAGTCGTCACGTTCTTCCTCATCTCCAGAAGTTCCCCAACATGTTTCCAGCTGTGAAGCTTAATGAGCTGGAGAGAGCTGGGTTCCAACATGAAATACACAGGTGCGTTGTTGAAGATGCTTTTTACACAGATCATGCTATTTTACACAAAGTGTCATTTTGATGGCTACACCCTGAATAAGTCTGTAGTAATAGTTTGATTATTTTGCTCGTAATTGTGTCATGTGGCAAGGAATTATTTTATTGTCAAATATAATGAGCTTAACCTGTTGTTTCTCATCCTAGATATGCTAGTGACCAACGACCGCTACTTCAACCTGGAGACCCTCCGCCACCTGGAGACCCTCCACCACCTGGAGACCCTCCGTCAGCTGGAGACCCTCCACCACCTGGACACCCTCCACCACCTGGACACCCTCCACCACCTGGAGACCCTCCACCTGGAGACCCTTCACCACCAGGAGACCCTCTGCCACTTGGAGACCCTCCACCACCTGGAGACCCTCCGCCACCTAGACACCCTCCACCACCTGGAGACCCTCCACCTGGAGACCCTCCGCCACCTGGAGGCCCTCCACCACCTGGAGGCGCTGTTTGGCCTGGCGTGGTGCTCCGTGGTGTTCTACAGCCCAGGAGAAGTGAAGGTGGTGTCTGAAGGCTACAGCTCTCCTAACGGCATCAACACCTCCCCCGACCAAAGGTAGGCCTACTCTTTATTTTTCAAATGTATATCTAATACATTCTCCTTGTAGTAACCCTGTATTTTGTTCTGTTTCAGACGTGTTTATACGATGGATATTCTGGACCACAGTGTCCGCGTCTTGGAGGGACAGGAGGACAATTCTCTGATCTCTTTGAAGGTAGTTAGCAACCTAACTAGATGCCTAGATAGGTTACATTGATAACTCCTGAGGTGACTAGTTAGTAACTTAACTACAATAAAGTAACCTCACCTTGATATTTCACACAATAATATTTTATTTGGTGAAACATAACAGCAATAACCACTGGATACGTGAATGGCGGGGAGCACTATGAAGGGTGTTGGTTTAGTTGTGAAGGGGTTGTGTTCCGTCCCCAGTCTGTGGCCGTGGGGTCGCTCTGTGACAACATGGAGGTGGACCACAGCACCGGAGACCTGTGGCCGGGCTGTCACCCCAACGCTGGAAACTCCTGATGAACGACCCACAGGATCCAGCTGGATCAGAGGTGAGACACATGAACACCTGGTGGCAGCTCAGGGTAGTGCAGTGGTTGAGTTGTGACATTAACGCCTGGTGGCAGCTCAGGGTAATGCAGTGGTTGAGTTGTGACATTAACGCCTGGTGGCAGCTCAGGGTAGTGCAGTGGTTGAGTTGTGACATTAACGCCTGGTGGCAGCTCAGGGTAGTGCAGTGGTTAAAGAGCACTGCGTGATCAGATCGTAAGGAGAAAACGTACGTAGGCACCGTGACACAAAGCAGCATGGGGTCGTCGTCAGCTGTCAAGACGTCGTTTGCACGAGGTTTTCAATCGGCACTCTTCCAGTAGTGCTGGCGTGTGACATGGTTTAGTCGCATTGGGATGCGTACGCGTCAAATTCAGTTTTTTGGTGCATGTTGCATGACTAAACGAGTCCTTTCACAACATGAATACAGTCTTAACATCAAGTCGCTTCATTCGTTAACACGTTAATAACTCGGGGTGCCAACATGCCAGTTGACCCCCTGCTGAGAGGTAGGGTGTCCCAGCAGGCCAGATGCCCATCCCCTACCTGCTCCTTAACTGCATGTATCAGAATTCACTGTACATCACTTTGAATCCTTAATGACTAAATAGCAATATTGGTCTTAAAAAAAAAAAATCTGATAGTGTACTAATCTTTTTAATAATTAAGTCCTCAACATCTCAATATCTGCCCAGGTCATCCGCATCCAGAACATTCTCTCCAGGAGCAGCCGCTGGTCAGCCAGGTGTGTGCTGAAGACGGCAGCCTTGTGATTGCTTCCTCAGTGGCAGCCCCGTATGGAGGGAAGCTACTCATCGGAACCGTCTACCATAAAGCCCTGTGATCTGAACTGAGTCCATGTGATCTGAACTGAGTCCTGTTGATCTCAACTGAGTCCATGTGATCTGAACTGGGTCCTGTTGATCTGAACTGAGTCCATGTGATCTGAACTGAGTCCTGTTGATCTCAACTGAGTCCATGTGATCTGAACTGGGTCCTGTTGATCTGAACTGAGTCCATGTGATCTGAACTGAGTCTTAGTGATCTGAACTGAGTCCTAGTGATCTGAACTTGAGTTCTTGTCTGAAAGCATTCATTACTCTCACCAAGTCTATGACACTGAAGGGCTCAGTTAATCAGTTCATTTGTGATGAACTACGTCTGTATGTTTTTATACATGCGCCATACTGGTCATGTCATCTGTATCGAGTATCAACACCCCTTCTGCCACGACGGATATAGTGAATCGTGTTTCTCCACCAGCTCTGTCTCCTCTTCCTCAGGACCTTGTGGGCTTCCACCACCATGTGGACGTTCCAGCTGAAGAACAGTGACAGCCAGGCCAGCCCCATGTAAACCCAGATCTCTGCACACACTCTGTACAGCCCGGGGTAGTCTATGTTTGGGTTGACACCTTAAATGAGGATTAAACCACAACGCAATGCGATAATTTATGATATTCATGACTTGGGCAGTAGTATTCTGTTGGAAATTATTGAATTTGGATTAACATGTCTTTACTTTACCTGCCACATAGTCCCCAAAGCCCACTGTGGTGAGGGTGATGAAACGTCAAGTAGATGCCTTCCAAGTAGCTCCAACCTTCCAGAGACATGAACACAAACAGTGGTATCGCAAGATGCACCACCAGTCCTCATAACAGAAAGAGGGCTGTACATATTAACTGGACCTTTTTCTGACAAAACAAAGGAAAGAAGGTACATTCAGTCAACGTGTGCGCGTTTGAAGGAACTTGACTCAACTTGCAGCTATAGTATAAATAGCACATATTTATGTATAAATAGTACATCTTTATGTATGTCATAAAGAGTACACCTTTGACGTCTCTGCTTGTCTGCTCAGGTTGTGGTCTTTAATGTCATAATGGCAAACACTTTCTAAAGCAAACGGCAATGTAGGCTATTATTAAATATTAAGTATTAAGTAGCCTATGCTTAAAGGTATTAATTAACGTCATATTATTACCTCCAATATGTATTTGAGATCCTGCTTTGTTAAGCAAGTGTATTTCTTCAAAATCATTTCCTTCTCATCCACATATTTGGTTTTGGCCAGTTTGACTTCCAGAATTTGCAAAATTGCAGCACTGATTGATAAATAGAAAACGTTACAAGAAGTTAATAGTGACCCCTTTTCAGCCATGTTTTTAAAAATAAATATCATGTTATATGATCTGTTTTGTCTGGTGGTCTAGTTGCTGAATGTAATTTTCTTGTCCCATTAGTCCATTTTTTCATGTTATTTAAAAACAAAAAATATATATTATTATTACTATAATACTATAACTTTATCTGCTTCCACACAAATAATATTTACCCAATCAACATCTGCCGGTGATATCAACGTCCTGGTGACATCATCGCTGTACTGCACACAAAGTGATTAGCTGTAGTATGCTCGGGGCTATGAATCATTTGGCCGTCAGTTTGTATATAAAGGACGTCTGAGATCTTTTAAAAAATAATGTGTTGCTAAAAGGGATAATCAAATATCTAACGTCAGCAATCAACTGCGAACCCATGTGCTTATCGGGGGACCCTAGTGGTTCCCGAGGTTTGAACCACTGGATTGGCAGGTGGGCCGTCCACTGAGAGAGACAGTGCTAGGATGAGACTGAGAGTGCTAGGATGAGACTGAGAGTGCTAGGATGAGAGTGAGTGTGCTAGGATGAGAGTGAGAGTGCTAGGATGAGAGTGAGAGTGCTAGGATGAGAGTGAGTGTGCTAGGATGAGAGTGAGAGTGCTAGGAGGAGAGTGAGAGTGCTAGGGTGAGAGTGGAAGTGCTATGAGAGTGCTAGGGTGAGAGTGGAAGTGCTATGAGAGTGCTAGGATGAGAGTGAGAGTGCTAAGATGAGAGTGCTAGGATGAGAGTGAGAGTGCTAGGATGAGAGTGAGAGTACTAGGATGAGAGTGGAAGTGCTATGAGAGTGCTAGGATGAGAGTGAGAGTGCTAGGATGAGATGAGAGTGCTAGGATGAGAGTGAGAGTGCTAGGGTGAGAGTGAGAGTACTAAGATGAGAGTGAGAGTGCTAGGATGAGAGTGAGAGTGCTAGGATGAGAGTGAGAGTACTAAGATGAGAGTGAGAGTGCTAGGATGAGAGTGAGAGTGCCATTCCAATCATTGCCATTCTGATTGCATCAGATCAGACCATGGTTGAGCTTTTAAAATGTCAAATCGTCCACACGCTGATCAGGTGGACTTCAGGGGGGTTCTGCTGCAGTGGCCTCTAGGTGCTGTACTCTAACCCTACCCTAACCGGACACCATCCTATTATCAACTCATCACCTGCACCTGTGTTTGATTGTGTCATGCCTATTTATTCCCTCTGCTCCCCTCACTTCCTGTTGAAACCATCCTGTTGAAAAGTGTTTGCTCAACGTAAGTCCTGTGTCTCAGTAGTGCAGGTTCTTTCTGTTCATTCTGCGAGAACGTGGTTCTCTTTTTTTGTTCATCTTTAAGAGCCTGTATTATCCGCCTATTTAAGTTGGCATTTTGGAGACTTAGTTTCTCAAATGTATTTTCTCGTGTAAAGTCCGTGTACCTTGTATCTGCCGATTACTTCAGTAAAAAAGTAATTTTGTTTACATCGTTTCCCTGCCTGCTGGTCCTTCTTTACGCACCGCATTTGGGTCCACACCGTACCCCAATCTTAACAGGGTTCGTCCCTAATATATCCCTTAGAAGCAACAGAACATGTGCGGCATGCAGCACAGCATCTGCTGTACAGATGTCTCCGTACAGAGTCAGTGGTCCAATATAAACATGTCGGTATGATGGTAAGGGGAGGCAGCGGTTGGGAGCCCCGAAAGAGACCTGAGACTCAATGACGGAACATTTGGGAGGGTCTCTCACATTCTACGACTTTTTATTTGATTCACTTCGCTTCATTCCAATGCAATTCACAAATATGCGTTAAAATATGGGCTAACAAAGAATAAATACATTATATAATTTAATTATCATTTCAAAGTGAACATCCCCACCAATCGAATTGTGCAGTCATCATCATTCAGTGATTTCGATCATGAGATCAATCTCGTAATGTGTTAAAATTGTGCTTTTAGGTATCAATTCTAAAAAATAATATATCGCGGGTTGGATCGAACTGGACCTCACAATGAAGAGGAGCAATCGATAACAGTTTGTTTCCATCATGATCGGAGACCCCTTGTGTTATAGAGGAGGTTTCATAAGTTAGGGAAATGAGAGCGCAGCACAGACTGATTCCAGCCCGACAGGCCAGACTAATTAAACAAACAGTAGACAACAATAATTACAATAATCACATTTCCATATGCCTAGATATGTCCTTTGCGACCCCCGCCCCCCAAAAAAGAAACGATACATTATTATTTGAGCACTTTTATTCTATAAAGGTATTTATTATGCTGCGTTTGATACATTGGCCTACACTTTCTCGTGTCGCGCTTCTTGCTCACAGCCAATCACCTTCTCGTTCTCATTAGTTCCTAATTTATTTCACCTGTGTCGCCCCGCACCTGCATATAGCGCTCCCATGCGATGTTTTGCGTTTGACTGCGATAACCGAGGTTGCGTTTGGCGTAGATTAGCATTTTTGCACTATAGTTTAGGCCTGTACCTTTACTAGTTACACGTTGCTCCCAAACGCGATTCGCGGTTTTGTGCCCTTTTGAATGAACAATCCGGACAACGTGGCCACCAACGGGGGAGCTTCACCGAGGAACCCCGCAGTGAGTCACCCAGCGTTTGTTATTTCATGAGCTGGTTGAAGTTGTTTGGCTGCTGGCTTCAGATAACCTGTGATTGTACATTTGGGCACCGCACACACTACACTCTCCCCATCTCCTCCCTCACTCTTTATCACTGTTCTTTCCCCTTAAAGTTAACCTGGAATTTACCGCTCATGGTCAGTTTTTTGTTCCTCATTGAGATTTACGTGCAGAGTTGTAGCTTGTGTTTTGAGTACAGTGTGTACACATGTATTGGGCCTAACTGGGGATGACTAACCGACTGACTTTAATAACGCTGCAGCGAAAACCTCCATGTGAACGCTGGGAAATGTGTGCTCTGGAAACTGGAAGCAAACTGGAAGAACAGCTGCAACTATTGTGAAAGACGTTTGGGTAAAACTGGAACTGTTGAAGGCAAACCGTCGTAGGCTAAGAGGTAAGTAGACCAATTGGCGAATACAACTATTTTCGCCAATTGCTTTTTTGTTTCACAGCACCACTGGACAACAGGACATCCGCGAGGTGCAATGACAATTACGAGGTGCAATGACAGTCTGGGCAATGCTGCTTTTGACAAGTGAACGCCACATTATCTTCTCCAGGTGCTTTACCTCCCTCAGGAATACACAAAGAGAAGTTGAATCCAGGATGGAAGTCTGTCAAAGCGAAATTAGGGCAAGTTTGTGAAATTGATGACCTCTCCAAAGAACTCAACAAAGAAGGACGTGTTCTGTTTTTGCTCCATCCATAACCCCACTGGACCCTTTGTGTTTTTTGGAAATATGTCGGAGACTAACTAGACGACTGACTGGGGGCATGTGGAAGTTTGGTTTAATTGGTTGGTTTTGGCTTGGTAGAAGGTTGGCATGTTGGAATTTGAAGATTAGATGCTGTTCTTGATTTACACATGCACTTGCACACTCTCCCAATTATTTGAGTCTTTCCTTTTTACAACTTTCAATACACTTGCCAGCTGCTGAAGTTTGAGTGCGGGTTGATGTGGAATTATGTGCAATGTGGTTTCATTCTATGCAATACGATTGTCTACATTGTGGTTTCGTTCTATACATTAAGATTTTTTTTTATTTTTTTTCTGCAGTGTGGTTTCATGTATGATTTGCTTTTTGGTCAACCCAATCTAAACTCTGACGGTTGAGGGTTCAGTAAATGCAACGGTGTTGGGAGCTTTGCACCTGGTAGCTTGGTAGCTAGTTTGCTATGTCGAATGCGACCCAAATACAAATAGAAACGGTACATTATTCGGGCGCTTTTATTCTATATAGGTATTTAATATTCTTCCTTCGCTACGTAGGCCACACGTTCTCGTCTCGAGCTTCTCGGTCACAGCCAATCAGGTTCTCATTAGTTAATTTAGTTTCTCCGCTCCCATGTGAGGTCGGGCATTACTTATTTTTCCGTTTGACTGCGATAACCGAGGTTGCGTTTGGCGTAATTTGCATTTGGCAATGTAGGTTAGGCCTGTACTTGTATTAGTTAGACGTTGCTCCCAAACGCAAATTAAATAGGACCCGCGGTTGCCTGTTTGTTTTGTGCGCTTGAATGAACGATCCGGACAACGTGGCCACCAACGGGGGAGCTTCACCGAGGAACCCCGCAGTGAGTCACCCAGCGTTTGTTATTTCATGAGCTGGTTGAAGTTGTTTGGCTGCTGGTTCCTTTTACAACTTTGAATACACTTGCAAGCTGCTGCTGAAGTTTGACTGCGGTTTGATGTTGAATTCTGTGAAATACGATTTATTTTTTATTTTCTCGTATTCCGTGCAATACGATTTTTTTATTTTCTCGTATTCCGTGCAATACGATTTTTTTTATTTTCTCGTATTCTGTGCAATACGATTTTTTTATTTTCTCGTATTCCGTGCAATACGATTTTTTTATTTTCTCGTATTCCGTGCAATACGA
>JAOPJO010000078.1:16559230-16571726 GCA_027123675.1 Molva macrophthalma | reverse complement strand
TTCAAAGAGGAAACATTCTTTCCTAACATTTGTTTCCCACCTAAGGAACTACCAGAATCACCGTCCCCACTGACCCCCTAACCTGGGAAGAGGCCTTCGACTACTGCAAGGAGAGCCACAGCGGACTTCTGCCTATTAGGGATGCGGGTGAGCAAACGGAAGTCGAAAAATGGCTAAACGTGTCCGGGGGTCCTGGACCGTTCTGGATCGGTCTGAGACAGAGTAGACTGTTGGGGTTCTGGTTCTGGACCACCATCGACCAGGTGACCTACTATGACAACTGGAAGGACACCGGCCCACCCGAGCTGCCTCTCTCCCACCACTGTGGCGCCATAGAGGCTGGAGGCAAGTGGAGGGATGAGAAGTGCCAAACTAAGCTACCTGCTCTTTGCATTGAGGACATGTGAGAAAAGACGGAGCCCTCTCCGCTAACTGGGGGCTTACACTCTCCTCTTCCTCTATTTACCAGCGCCGCTGCTAAAATCCAGTGTTTCCTACTAGAGTGGAAACAGTGGTGTTGTACACTCTAGTAGGGCGGATCATACTCAGGAGCCAACATGAATCTGAAAGCTATCCTAACATGGGGGGTGTCAAAATGATGTAGTTTGTTATGGGGAATTCTTTGGATAGGATAACTCTAACCTACATCATTTTGTATTTCTAAATTGCCAATTTTACCCTTTCCAACGCTTTATAATATCTTTTAAGATATAAGGGAAATGATTTATATTGACGATTCCAAATCAAATTTACATATTTATTAACAGGTGAACTGCATGTATATCAATGGATACAATACAAGGAACAATCTCCCGACTTCCTGATCTTTGCCAGGTTGCCCAAGTCCTGCTTTGACTCATTCTTGGACATCAGCCTCCTGCTTGTCTCCTGAGCCCTGATCGCTCCATCCCTCTTTCCCCGTGAGAAGTACTTAGCAGAAGCCTCAGTCACCATTTTAACAACCCTCTCAATACTTTGTGTGTGGCAAGGCCAGTAGAGCACCTCCACGGGGATGTTGATGAAGTTCCTTACTTCTGAGGTGCTTAGGGAGCAGGTGAGAGGTGGCTCTGACACACCTTCTGACCGGCTGATCAAGGCACCAATGCTGGAAGCATCACGATTGATGTCAGGTGTCCTTCTGGTTCTGACAGAGGAGTCTCCCAGCGGAGTGTCTGTCCCTTTCCCCTGATGGCCAGGGTTTTCTCCACCCCCTCAATCCTCTCCTTCTGTTCCTTAGAGCACAGCAGTGTTTGGATTATGGCTTCACTGTGGGCCTACCAAGCAGATCTTCTCATAGTCGGCATCACAAGATCCAGCACCTCCTTCCTCTGGGACTTGAGGCAGTCCAGCTGAAACAGGATGTGCCTAGGGCCTTCGATCCAGGAGTGCTCGACTTTCACATTGAACCAACATGAATAGTACAAGCCAATGATGAAATTCCACAATGAATCGCAGATTCTTCAAACTCTTCCCTTTAAGTCCATGCTTCGACACCCAGAGCCTGAGAAGTCTGTTTGGAGTGGTGAGCCAGCGGCTGTGGTTCACTGGTCCAATCTCCAACAGAGCCAACCTTGCAGGAAACACTATATATCCCTGACTGCACAGACAATCTTATATCCATAGTGTTGATCAGT
Source organism: Molva macrophthalma (assembly GCA_027123675.1). Lineage (NCBI taxonomy): Eukaryota > Metazoa > Chordata > Actinopteri > Gadiformes > Lotidae > Molva > Molva macrophthalma. The sequence continues at coordinate 16,570,092 of JAOPJO010000078.1, read as the reverse complement.
TGAGAGATCTTGAAGGACCTTGTCAGGCAGCTCGATCAGTCGAGGGCCAATAGAGATCCGGTGGAAGTTTGGATTGATATCCGTAGCAGAATCAAGGAGCTTTCCTATTGGCCCGGAAAATGTGTTGTCTGACAGAGTAGGACCATCAAGGTCAACAATGAGATGGTGCAGGGGAAGTTCACCTCTGTGCAGGTTGCACACCAACCAGACCAGTTTTCTCCCCAGGTGCAGCTCCAGCTTCCGCATAACTCCAGCATTCACACCAGTGTTGACATTTGTTTTGTCTCCTCCAATGGCCCACAAGGTCTTTTCAAAACCCTTCTCTTTCAGCCAGGCAAACAGGACCTTAGCAATCTGCTCAGCATGTGACTCCTTTTTAGTTGCTTTCTCTGGGGTAAAGTGGAACACATAGTAGCTGCCAGACTCACTATCAACACTATAGCGTTCTTCCTTGATCTTTGCTGGAAAATATTGGTCACTGCCCTCAGCTTCCATCATCACATTGGTCAGGTCAATCCGCCCATCAAAGAGGATGCAGGAGATCCCCCCCCCCTCCCTGCACTTTCCCTCAAACTCTTCCCCCAGCTCTCTCATCAACTTCTCCTGTGCTCTCTTGATCATGTTCCTATCAATGACTTTACATGTGTTGTCTTCTGTGATGATTCCTGCATCAATCAGAGCTGCAGTTGCTATTGCTGCAGTTGGCTTCAGCCCTATGCCATACCTTACACTAGCAAGGGCAGTGTTTGGAATCTCATCATAGTTTTTCTGTACCTTCGCTGCAGGCTCAGGGTCAGTTTCAGAGAAGAGCTTAACTTCAGGGACAAACTCATCACCTCAGCACCACATGCAAGATCCTGATCACCTTCTGCCAAAAATCTCTCAACATCCTTCCTTTTCTCTGCCTTCTTTTCCATATCCGTCTTTCCAATGTCCTCACCTGTCTCTTGTGCTCTGGCAGACCAATCCCCCCCATTTGGTGGGGTCCTTTACTTCCAACCTTCTCTTCTCCCTCCCTTGATGTAGACAAGATCTTTCCCAGGAATCTTTTTCTCTCTGCTGCAGGAATAGTTGATGTGGGCTTGGATCCCACAGCCCTCAATTGCTTATCTGACACTTGCAAGTCAAAATATCAAATAACTTGTCTAAATTGACCATGAACCTCTCTTTGGCATCAAGTTTGCTCTTCCCAAGAGACAACTTCACTGCCTGATTCCAGACGACCTCCTGGAGCTTGGACATGATGGTCACCTTTTCATTGATAACAGGTGGCTTGAAAAGAGCATTAGCTTTGCCCCACTGACAAATAAGACCAGGGTAGATGTCCCTCACCAGCTGATCTACTGGGTAGTTCCTCCTATAATTTTCACTTTTCTCCCTCAAGTAGATGCTATACCTCAGGCTATCCCTCGCAGTTGGCAGTATAGACATCAACAGCTCCCGCCCTTTGCCTATCAAGATGACTCAAATGAGAACTTGATGTCTTCCTTGTTCTGACTTGAGCCATTTCTTAACTAGTTAATAACTCAACAAAATAAATCATGAAATGTCAATGAAATTCTCATTTAGTCCATCCCTTCCCTCTTGGAACAAAATAGTGACTGGACTGTTCTCCCCAAAATATGTTGTTGCTGTTGCTGCTTTCTGACTAAATGGGAGCTTAACTTTTGGTTACATTGAAGATTATCACAATTCCCCAATTTATGGACCAAATTAACAGACACCTCAATAAACCTCGTCAAAACGGCCATACTATAACGAGCCAGATGGTACAACAAATACAACATAGTTCATCCCGGAAGAATCGCAAAATATTCAAAAATGTACAATATTCAACTGCAAATTGATGTAGGTTAGGGTTATCAGAATTAAAAGTTACAGAGTTTCAGATTTGTTTTCTACACACCGAAATACATAATTTCAACACCCCTCTTAATTTATTAAAAGAAGAAAATACAGTGTATGGCCCACCCTAACTCAGGCATACCTGTTGCTGATCTGAGTGAACATCCAACCCTGTTGACAGTGAAGCTGCACTTGTGGGTACTAGCAGCATATCTGTGATTGCTGAGGCTAAACATGTAGGTGAAAGAGCTGCCAACAGGGGGCGCCAGGGTAAACCACTGCATATTCGCGACGCCTAGGCCTGACACTTGGTACTACCAAAGAGCAGGAGAATTCTTCCCTAGAGGAAGAGGAGAGTGTAAGCCCCCAGTTACTTCCAATGGAAACACGTGCACCACCAGTAGAGCCAAAGAAGGAGGGTCTAGAAGTACAACTACTGACGCTGCATATGAGCATGAGAAATGGAGGGGGGCGAGATTTATATTTATACATATTTAAAACTTTATAACTGATAGACAAATAGAGGGGTTTAAGAATGTGCCTACAAACAAGTTTTATACGATATACTCATGTCATTATAAGGGGGGGATACGGTACAGTTAAAACATGGGAAGTTAAGTGAATATGTACGGAGGTGAAACGTGGCGGAGAAAGTCGTGAACAAGAACGGGGACCGAGAACAAAGGACCCAACTCCCTTTCGCGGGAGACATTCGTCTGATTTGTTTTTATTTTATCTTCTTCATGTAAGATTGAAAACTTCTGTAAGGTAATCTTTTTGATTGTATACGTTATTGAAATAAACATTTCCAGTCTCCAAAGGACTTGGATTAAAGACATTTGTTTTTTCCTATGCTTAACCACCCTTGCTAAAGTAGACATACCCAAAAAACAAGCTATAAACAATAAGTAAGAAATAGACTTCATCTTTACCATAAGGATGAAACTCAATACTGGATTGTGCACAAAATAGTAATACTACGAAGGAGTCCCAGGGAGGTAAGGGCTCTTACCCCGACCGTTAGAGGAGAATGAAACCTGGTAAGGCTAAACAAGATCGCTAAATGAGATATCGGACAGAGCTCGCTTGGGTCTAGCCTCTAACTCGGGAGATTGTTAACCAGGGACTGAAATCCATCGTAGGAGGGAACAAGAGTTATAGTAGTATCATAAAAAACTTATATATAAAACAATTTTTATTTCCTTGACCTTGTGTTGGCTTGTGTGGGTTTAAAATGTAATCCTCTGAACTGCGACAATACATGTTCAGGTAACACATAATGATTGTACTTGTACTTAAAAAAAACATTACTTTAACCTCTTGCGACTTGATGTTGAATTAAAGAAAATACAAAAATAATGAACATACTAATGTGACTAATTGCATGATTCATATTTGAATCGGAATATCTCATTAACTTACGTGATATGTATGCGGAAGACCAAAGACTAGCATGTAGTTCTTCTAAAGGCATGTAGGGGGTTTGTGATAGGGAGCGGTACAGAGACCCATCATCCATTCCAAGTAAACGGGACGAGATGCGATTTCAGTGTCGTAATACAAATCCAACAAATGTTATCTTCGTTCGGTGAGGGTCCCAGTGGCTATTCATACATATTATCTATTTTATATTTCATTAAAAACTTATGAATTATCAGACATGAATGAGTTTGGGGCATATAGTGGTGCGAGGTTTCCCCCCGTAAAGCCCATTTTAAATATGGTACGCCTTGTGGCCACAGCGGCCTTCATGCCCTGCCATGCCTCTGGTCCTCTCCTGTCCTCTACTGCTCAGGAGGTGGAGCGGGTTGGCTTGTAACCGGAAGGTTCCGAGTTCGATCCCCTACTTCCCCTAGCTGAGTTTCAATGTGTCCCTGAGCAAGACACCTAACCCTAACTGCTCCCGACGAGCTGGCTGTCGCCGTTTGTGGTTGATGTCGGAGTGTGAATGTGTGTATGAATGGTCGCTTTGGAAAAAAGCGTCTGCTAAATGCCCTAAATATAATAATATATATACAATGCTCGTACTGCATAAGCCTATATGGTTTTATATTTAAGTATTTGTTTAGCCAAAGTTTCCAGATAAAATTTGGATGAAGGACATAATCAAATTGCCGCAGGGAAATATTTGATTCAATGTTCACCTCTTTGTCTTTTACTTTGGGAGCAGGGAACAGAGAAAACATTGCCCACTTCACATCGGATCTTCCTCCTCACACACACGCCGGTCTCTTCACCGAACACACAATCTCTGGACTCCACCACAGGACATGCGATGCTTATTCTTTTGATAAGAGGATCAGGAAGTGAGCCTACTTTAGTCGTTTAGTTCACTCTGCTGCAAGTGTATGTGACACCCATCTCACTGTTTTTGTATAAAACAATTCTGTTAAATGTTCCGTTGGCGGAATCGCCCTGGATCCACCACGGGGCTATATGTCCAGTTACAGTTTTGAGATGTATGCAAATATACATTGAGGTCACTTTCTTTGAGTTGAACGTTGAGGATGAGTTGAACGTTGTCTCTGCATTAGCTGCGCCGGCTTATTGCTAGCCTCTCTGAGCGCGACAAGCACCACCGTTTCTGCACTACAGTCGCAAAAACACAAGCACACACGCGCTCCGCCCTCCCTTCGTGCAGCAGTAATATGTTTAAACATTAGGAATTTGGCATTTAACATCATCGTTTCGCATGCCTCGCGCGTCGACACGGCTGTGTCACAGCTACCCTCTTGTAGCATGGTAGAGAACTATGTCGCTATCCCCCCCCCAAAACACAGTCAGTGCTTTGAGCCCCTCGTTTCTTGGGCTGCGGTCAATTTGTATATTTTTGGCTTAGGGAGGTTTCTGAGTGAAATGACATGGAAGTATCTGAGTGGCAGCCATGATAAGAGCTGTTGGAAAAACTCTAAATGCTAAGGGAAGGTGCTTCAATGCTTCCTTTATCTCCTTTAGCATAGGATACATTGGACCATCCTTTTCGAAAGGAAAGGATGGTCCAATGTAATTGTGCCGCCACACAATTCCTTACAGCAGCAACATTTAAAGCAACACACCATTCAGCAGTTCACGAAATCAAATGATCAACATGACCGACAATTATTTTTATACGATGATACTAATTGGGATTCATGCCGATAAATATGAGTAGGCAACCATTTTGTTACACTTTTGTGACTGCCTATATTCCTTTTTATTCATTTAAATTCCAACCTTGGTCACGAAGTTAACTTTTTTACCCAGTTGTCCACGTTTATAAAGTCTGCATGAAACAACATGCTAAAGGTGCGTTCACACCAAAGAAGACGGGGCGGCGCAAATCCATACAAAGTCAACGCAAAGATGTGTTTTGAGGCGAATTTTCCGCCAGAAAAACCTCCGCTTGAGTTGAAGTATTTGAACTTTGCCGCGAATTTCGCCTGATGCTTGGTCGTGACGGCCAATCAGCGTTCACTCCCTGAAATCCAGACTAAACCGCAAAATGGAGAAGGTAATTGTCGCAGTGTGCGGGCTCCCGGAGCTGTACGACATCACGGCAAAATCTTATAAAGACCGGACAGTAGAGGCAAAGGCATGGAGGAAGGTTAGCGAAGAAGTTGGGCTACTTTATTCCAGCTATCAATTGTACTTTACTATGAACCAAGTCAGCACAAGCAGCTAGCATTCAACAGTTCAGTTCGGATTTCACAACGTAGGTGTGTTTAACTAACTTACTTAATTATCGCATATTACTGTTGAATGTAACGGAGATGCAAAAATCGCGCAAATCACTCACGCGAGTAAAGTTGTTGTACTCGCGCGCCAACACGCGGCGAGGATATTCGCGCCGCTTTTGGTGTGAACGCACAGTAAGAACGCACGGGACAAAGTATCGAAGATGCACTTTTAATAGTCCATCTTCGGCACACTGTAGATTCACCACGGCAGACCCATCTCCATGGCAGACCCATCTCCATAACATCCGCCATCACATAATTACGTAGCCTAGGGTGAGTGCAGTAGGATTCTCTTAGCACCGCCGTAGTCTTTTCCCAAGTCCTTCAGAATTCTCCTTCACAACTTTCCTTGACCTCATGACTTTTTTCATCGAGGTCCAGGAAAAGTGGTAAGTCAAATGTTTTTGACTATTCGACCGGAGCCTTGGAGTGGTATAACAAATAATGTTTGTTCATTAAAAAAAAAACATTTTCATTTCAATAGAAGGTCTTGCCTTCAGAAAGGCCTGGGCATCAGCTGCATTCACAGCTTATACTGACCACTCGCCATTGAGGAGATTCTGAGCATCGTCAGCACAGCAGGACATGTTTTGTCTCTCCATCGCTCCAGGCTGCTTCCAGTTCATCTACAGCATCTGGTATTCAACAAATACAACATGGGGAAGATTGAATAACTGGACTGAGATGTATGTTAGGTGTCCTCATATCTCAAAGATATTTAAATAGGTATATGTAGTGGAGTCTAAATATGAGAAAATGTTGTTTAATCGTATATACGGATATACATCAATGGAATACTTGGTTGATAAAAGTCCTTCTCAATCCTTATTAATTACACGTTGTCCTTAATTACAAATTGTCCATCAGGTTTTCTTTCCAGTTCCTATTCCAAAATGGAAAGCACAATTTGAAATCAATACAGGCAGAAATGTATGCTGTTAAGGGTTCCAATTTCAATAATATAATGCATCGATTTATACAATTGGCATGTTTGATTTACAGATTGTAAGCAAATGGTGCAAATATTGACCACCCTGGAGCGTTTGCCCTGATAGTACGGTTCGTCTGGTGTGGTGTGAACTCGTTCTCCTATGAAAGTCTAAAATTGAACGAATATCAAGGGTAATAAACTGAACTCTACCCTGGAGCAGAAGATGGCGCCACAATGCATTACAGACAGACAGAACTACTGACTAGGCCCTGTCTACTTTTATATCTAAATGAAGCCAGCTGCACAGCAAACATGCAAATAACTTCTTAAAATGGCCTTTGTGTTGGGTTGGTGACACGTATGGAAATATAACATAAGATAAGGGTACAATAAGAATGTTTTATGTGTATACTGAAAATGTGCTTTCAATGCGAGACAATTCCATGTTAGCCGGGTCATGTTTGTTTAAGATTTGAATCATGGCGTTGATATGGGAACAAACTAAGCCCGCTACCTAATGACACACAACTCTCTCTCTCACACACAATTCTCTCTCGCACACACATACACGCACCATCTCTCTCGCACACACATACACACCACTGTCTCTCTCTATCTCTCTCTCTCTATGTCACACACACACACACACACCGCGGGCTACCCTTTCGGTGGTGAAGACCATTTTTAAGACTCAGGTTAAGATCCAGGTGATATTACCATATCTGGTGGGGAACATGCTGAAGTCATGAACTGTGGTTTAATATGGCACAGCTTTATTGTTCAAAGTGTCTAAAACGAAATAGTCCAATTGGTTGCGGAAGCTATGCTGCCAGGTGCTTGGTTGTGGGGGCCGGAGCATCAATCACGGTATGTGTGTGTGGGTGTATGTGTTTGTCATATACACAGTAATGTAAGATGAGCAGACGTCACTAACACCAGTGAAAGGCTTCAGCGTCAGGGTTCCTTAACGGAGCAAAGTAATAAATACAAGAAATATAAAAATATAAACACATTATTCGTTAATTGTAAAGAAATTATATTTAGTATGGATGTAACTATATCCACCATACATAAATTAGACTTTTATTTATTGTATGTATCATATGTTATTTTGCTAAATGTTACACCACTGGGTCAGATTCTTAATGAAAAATCAGCATTTTACATACTGGCAATTTACAGACATGCAGAAAAACTAAACAATTTTCCCTTTAGACACAATTCCTCAAGTGTTAAAATGAACATGAGTGACAGTTAACAGGCAATGGTTGTATCTATTTGCATTGTCAAGGCACATTTATATTACCTGCAGTGCGTTGTAAAAGCCTCTGTGGGCTTGGTCCATGGAAAATATTTTCTTATTTTATGGTCTGATGCAGTGTTTATTATCATGGAAGCATATATATATTCTGAGCATTTCTGCTGCAGAGAACACAGACCTTTGCAGATCAGGTAAGCAACCAAAATACGTCTAATTAGTTTTTACCTATTTGTAAAAAAATGAGATGAGGGAAATATGTGCAAATATTCTTTCTTCAGAGTTGTTCAGTTTTGCAGTTACATTGCTTAGTCAAGCAAGAACATATTCAATGTTATTAACCAGTACACGCGTGTCCTGATTATATTCAACTGAGTTTTGGAGGCAAATCAATTGTTCTGCGGTGGATTCGATGTACCAATGACGATGCTTTACTCTAATATCACTATCTTTTACAGATATTTCTTTCTATTGAAACAATTAATCTCCCTGTGAACATGGATGCCCCTCATTTGTGGTCGCTTCTGCTGTTGTGTTTAAGTAAGTGTTACGCTTAAGTCGCGATTCACCTTTGATGCCATCAGCGAGAATACATGGAGGGTGCCTGCTGTAGTGTTGCAGTGACAGCCAATCCCTTAATTTAAGGGATCCCTTGAATTTTCTTAAAGTGATGGACAACAGAAAACTCCTTATTTACCTCTAAGTATGTCATTAAGGGCTATGTGTGCATTGAGCATCAGAAAATGGTGTTCCATTGCAATCTCATGTCATTTAAAACTATAGATTCGCTTCGGTTCCTTCAAGCCCATTTGAGGAGTGGAATCCATTTGCCTTCCTTGCTACGTAGCCAAGCGGGAGAGCCAGTGACTACTTACCAGACACTCACATTATGGTGACAGTTCAGCTGAATGAAGCTACGGCATTTCTAAGTTTGAGTAAGTACAGTAACTACACAAAACAGCGAGGGGTGGGGATTCAGACCACAATCTTTCCAGGACTGAGTTTATTGGCTGTCTTTAGATGCATATTAATATACTTTTGGACATTTTCCTGACAAGATATTAGGTAAGTGTGTCCTGGATACATCCCGCTGTGACATGTTGTTGTACGTATTTAGATGCTGTTGTCTATCACTTTAAAAGTTGATGGTTAAAGAGACACAAAAAGCCTGTGTGACCATTATTCAACCACACCATACAGACAGGACACGAAATGTGGCTGTGGCGTTTGACTTTGGTTGTACTCTTACTTTAAAACACACGTCTTATCCTTTCATTGACGCCCTTGTTAAGCACTGGTTTCAGCACACGAATCAGCATTAGGTAGGCCAGAATTACCAAGAAACGAGTATGTGTGTATTTGTTTTGTAAGCACTTTTGGTGTGAAAAAAGTCCAACATAGTTTCCATTAATGTACACATATGGAAAGTCAATTGAATCTGTGTTATATACAGTCTGTTAAATCAGCTTAAGCTGTATTATATACAGTATCTGCATTACACCTAGATCTCCACTGGCCACGCAGTTCTTTACCTGTTTGTAACTGTTGTAGAGATAGTGGGACACACTTCTAAACAGCGATTGTGATCCATCACAAACGTGAGACGTCTCCGGTTTAATTGCATTTTAGTAAGGCTATTGTTTAGGGCAGGGTACTTTGTCATTCGCCCAGCGTGTATAACTATTGTCCAAACGAGGGCTCTATAGAGAAGTGTGCTGCTGCCCGACTGTCTCCTGGTATACACCGCTAGACATCCAGGACTCATACCGTGATCGCGACTTTCGTTCCCCGCATGACATCGCTGTAATTTAGAGGGTGGATGTGTTGAATATCCATTATCTTCCAAACTTAACACAAGAAACCCTTTCACTTTTCCATCAAACTATGTATCTTGTAGTTGTTTTGATCGAGCAACACCTAGCTGCAGAAATTTACGTATAATACCTTTATAAGTTGTTACTAATAATTGACTTGACGTGAATATCATGTTGCCGGTTCTGTTCTCCTATTGGGGGTTTGTTTGCAGTGCTCTCTGCCCGTTCCGGAGCGGCTGCTCGAACGTGCAGAGAGTTTCCACAAACAGAACCGTACCGCCAAAATACAGTGTGTTGCCCTGGCTGCTGATTCAAATGGTCCGCCTGAATTGTATTTGTGTTTTTTCTTTGTTGCAGTTTTCCGCCTAACATTCTCAAGTGATCTAAGAAAGTTTTTTCCACTTGGAGAAGGGAAGAACTGGAATGATGCACAACATCAGTGTGAACAAAAAATATCTCATCTTGTGACTGTAAACAATGATTATGATGTCAAATTGATTGGAGACATTATAAATGAGGGCGTGGGGGCCTATCTTGGCCTTCATAAAACGCCAAATGTAAACGAATGGTCAAATGGAGACCAAATTACGTTCAACTTGACATCAGAAGGAAAAATAACCTATCAACAAAGATGTGAGACGATTCACAAAAATGAATGGAAAGGATATCCATGCAATGAAACAAAGTATTTCATGTGCTACAATGCAAGTAAGTAATGTTATTTGTGTTGCTTTGCTTTCAAGTTGCTAAATAAGTTTATACTTATTTAGCAACTTGTTAGACACACACATATATATGTGTGCGTGCGTGCGTGCGTGCTTGTGTGTGTGTGTGTGTGTGTGTGTTTTCTAGATGCTTACAGCCTCATTGAACAGAAGAAAGATTGGTGTGAAGCTCGCCTATACTGCAGGAAGCATCACACTGACCTGGTCAGCATCAACAACCGAACACAGAACGATGAGGTCATCAGAGAAGGAGCCAACAGGACGTTCTGGATTGGGCTGAAGCATGATCACTACCAGTGGCACGACGGACAGTGCTCCACATTCAGGAGAATTGGCAGAAACAAAACTGACCACAGAGGATGTGCTTATTTGGAAAAAAGCAAAGACACTATGACATTAGACACATGTGGAAATAGCAGGCAGGTTATTTGCATGCAAGGTGAGTTGCAACATTTTAACAAACTAATCTCATGTAGGAATCTGACGTGCTAAATCGTTCAAAGAGGAAACATTCTTTCCTAACATTTGTTTCCCACCTAAGGAACTACCAGAATCACCGTCCCCACTGACCCC
>JAOPJO010000078.1:16253911-16264164 GCA_027123675.1 Molva macrophthalma | reverse complement strand
TGAATTCACTGTAATGGATTTGGCTTGAAGTGTCTGCTAAATAACAGGCTAACCCTACCTGCTCCTTAATGGAACAGTCCTACCTGAATTCACTGTAATGGATTTGGCTTGAAGTGTCTGCTAAATAACAGGCTAACCCTACCTGCTCCTTAATGGAACAGCCCTACCTGAATTCACTGTAATGGATTTGGCTTGAAGTGTCTGCTAAATAACAGCTAAATAGTAATATCAATATTAACGGCATAACCACAAGGTTAAACGAGTCATGTTTGTTTTTCTATTTGAGAACGTCTGCATTACTTTTGAATGAAAACCTCCAGGCCCACACCATCTCAATCTAAAAGGAAATTAATTAAATTAAATAAAAGCTCTTTAAAAAAAAACCTCTCAGGTTAGAGAGGACTGAGTCGCTGCCATTGAATAAGAATGTGTGGAAAAGTGGACCAGAGGCGTCTGTTCCTGTCACAAAGGAAAAAAACACAAATACCGTCGTCTTCCTCCTCTTGCCCTCATTCGTGAAGCCATCTCTTGCTCTCCCTCTATGACCACACTGCCTCTCTCTCTCTCTGGGTTGAGTCAAGGGCGAGTGAAACGTGGCGCAGAGCGATCTCCGTTTACAGTCCATCACCTTCCTCTTCCTCAGCCTGTGCGGGGGTAATTGATTTGAAATGACATTTTGCACCTTTCGTAACCTGCTTACATTTCGTTGGCTAGGCCTACCTGCTTCCCAGCTAAGCACCAGGATGAATAGAGCAGCCGTTTCTCGAATTTAAATTGGTTCCTATAATTCATATTCGTTTAAATTACTCAAAAGAGAAGGCAATATATGGAAATACATCGTTAAATGCATGGGACAGCCGAATACCACAATACTGACACAAAACTAAAAGTATGTCAAAGACCCACCATTAAACAAACCTAACACACGAGGGAGGCTAGAACGCTCTTAGCTGATTATGTGCAGTACTTGTTAATTCCCCCAGGGGGAGTTCTCTCTCTCTCTCTCTCGGTCTTCACTGGCGACCTTCAGACTGTGAGGTCAGCTCTGCTGCCGGAGGAAGATGAAGAGAATCATTGGCTTTCTCAAAGGACGTTTTAAAACAGCCAGGATGCCTCCGAATGGGGAGATTTGGGGGTGGGACTGGGTTTTCTTTATAAAAAATAAAAAAGCCAATAATAAACAGATAAACACAAGGCTATTTTGAAGAATAATGGGTGAGAAATTACGTATTAATGACTCAACGATGTACTCATTCTTTGCCGAAAGCCAATTGGTCCATGCTTTCTAGTGTCTAGTATCAGCCAAAATAAATATTGATTGTAATGTGTGTTATTTTGATCTCGTCCGTAGCAGGCCAAAACTCCCTTCATTTGAAGGCTTATGTATGTGTCATCTTCTGCATCTAGATATAGAGGGATATGCTAGTGCTTTAAAGTGTGGAAGAGCTACCAAACATCACATACAAAGCCTTATACAAAAAACGTCCATGATAATAACAAGGGCCTACTGCCCTGTATCAAACATGCTCTTTAAATGTGATACACAATATATGGTGAACAAGATAGAAAACAGATGATTAAAGTGCTAAAAGTTGTAAAGAGATTGCAGAAATGAGCAGAGGAGAGCGAACATTTGAAAATAAACCCACGAAAACATCCTGTCCATCTCTGCTCCCTTCTTCCCTACATTTCTCCACCCTTAAGTTTTGATATAGATTCTCCAAATCAATCAGGGAAGAGATGCACTGATTGGTCAGAAATCAGCAGGGAGCTGAAACAAATATTCTCAGAGAATTTCACCCACTACAGCTGATCACCGCTATGGTATTTCTAACCAATCAAAGCCCTGAAATCGTACATATACAGCACCTTTAACAGGAAGTACAACATATACAGATTAAAGTATGTGTGCTGGTCACTTGAACTGAACTAATTTAATCAAACGTCCCATAAAAATACAAAAATCAAAAAATAAAAACATTTCCAATTATTTAATACAAGCCTGGATACATATATTTTGTTTATTTTACAGTAATTGATCAAAGCGTAGCCAACTCTTCAAAAGGCAGTTGAGTTTGGAAACATTCAATATTCAGATTAGCCTAGCCCCAACCAAAAGCTGCATTTCCCCCTGCTGGTCATCATCTCCCACACATCTCTTCATGTTCGCCCACGCAGTACATAAAATATCTTTACAAATATCTTTATATAGGTATAGATTTATACACATCTCAAACACTTTATATATTATAAATAACAGCAGATAAAAGGGCATTATGACAAAGTGCAAAAGGGAAACAGCGAGGGAAACAGCTTTATAAAAAACACCTGCGTCAAATATTCACTCCGATTTGAACAACAAAAGACCAGAAATAGTCACCCGCTTGGAAATACAAGTTGATGGAGCGATAGCATCGCATTAGTTTCAGCCACAACATATTATTTAAAAAACCAACATTGACAAAGTGAAGCAAAGATCCCCACCAAAGAGTAAAGACAAATGTACTGCAGATTGTTTTGTATAAAAAAAATGAATTACAAAAAAATGAATTTGATTCTCTTCTACAGACCAAAGGCTGTAGTGGGGGGGGGTCAGCCTGGCTGTTGACGTCGATCAGGTACTGACCCAACCCTTAAAACAAAAAGTTGGACTCCCAGCCAAAAGTTACCTAACTTTTTCTGGGTTGTCTAACCTGTAGGCATCCCCGATGAGCAAGATAATAACCGCTACCAGCTCCCTTAATGATCTAAGGATTCCAAGTCGCAACGACCTCATAGTGAACAGGTCCGGTCCGCCCCAACCCCCACCCCACCCTCCCCCCACACTAGCTTGCGGCAGTTAACTTTCTAATTACAACGATGAGGCACTCATTATTGAGCAGTCAGAGCTGATTATGCTAACGTATGTAGCATACAGTAGGACTGTGTGCCACACCCAGGTAATCAATGGGTGACACACATGTATTGATTCAAGGTATCACTGGGATGATCCAACCGGGGGGGAATGTACTGTGTACATTCTGATACATTCAAACACACATTGACAATCCGTCATTGAGTTCCCCTGGGGGAGGTACCAACGCAAAAAGCATCAAGTACAACAGCCCCTTTTCACAGTAGGAAAACACAGGTTTAGCTTATAGCATTAATTATGGGTCCGTTTGATTTAGGTATGGCAGTGCAGTATAGACACAACTAGTCAAGAATATATACATCGACCATGCTGGTACTGCGACAGAATAAATAAAGAATAAAACCAACCTAATGTTAACATTGAATGAACAGGAAGTTACCTCACTCTACTATTGACGAGCTATGAAAAGGGCCATTTGAAATGCTTTCCATCACGTCGTGCCCTTGTCGAGTAGTAGCCCATTAGTGGAAACACAGCGCATTGCACCTTTGAAATAAATACAATGTGCAATTCTGTGGGTCTTTCTTTTGAGGCCCAACCCCTAAATGAGCCAACAAACATGATACTGTGATAGTATCGTATTAAATACTGCCACCCATACTAAATGCAACACATTTTCCACACTGCTTTTCCAGAGGCTGCAGCTGTGATGGATTTGGATTTGTTCCCTCACTCACTATATAGTGAACCCTACTAGTACACTACTTAGGGAACTAGCACAGGGGGAATTCGGACACTAACTATGGGCTGGAAATCTCATATGAACGTGACATGTATCGGTCGCATGAACGTGGTGCTATGTCACCCCATGACAGCTCATTTGCATAAAAAAACCCGCTGGGCTGGCCATGTACATTGGATGACTATGATGACAGTGAAATCCGCTAAGCATCATGGGATATGGTGTGAAACTAAGCATCCTGTTATACACATCTTTGTTGGTGCATTATGGGTATTAAGTGGTACACTATATAGGGAACCGCCTTTTGTACAACAGTGGTGACATCACAAATGGTGCACAAGTGGACCAATTTGAACACAGTCTGCCCCCCCCCCACCAATGTTATTCAATGCAACTCCGGGGCCACCCCTTCCTTCTAAGCAGCCAACTTGTTAAATTGGTGCACATGCAAGAGTTTCCTGAACCAAAAACCACAGCGAGAAAGAGCTCAATCAAGTAGGTGTTGAGAACGTCAGAGGACCACTTCTCAACATCTCTGGGTCTTTTTTTAAAATCACGTTATTCTTTTGAGTCAAGGCACACACTCTTCCTCTCCGAGACCGTGTCCTATTCTCCCCCCCCCACCCCCCAGCTGTGTTGAACTGTGTCACCGACACATTAGGTAAGGTATTCAGGCAAGGAGCATTTATGCTATCATACGCGGTGGTATTGATCGGACAACTGGGTCACAAGGGCACTGCATCGTGTGATGAGAGTAGCTCAAGTCGTCGAACTGAGCAACCTTCACTAAGGTCCACGGCACATGCTCGGCTCGGAGTGCTGATGGGGGGGGAAAAAAAGAAAACGCAGACCAGCATCCAAAAACGACTCGATGCATAGTGCTAATTGTAAAAATTAAAAACAATTATGAAAATAATCGGAGCCGTCTTGAAAACATTTCAGGTAAACATCATTGACATATTACATACAATACGCAAGCAAGCAAAGAAATGGAAGATAGAAAGGTTTTGTAGAAAAATATCGATTTTTTTGACAGAGGAAGAAAACTTGGGGGAATGTGAACAGGCCTATGTTTTCAGCCAGTATCTGTTTTACAAAAAAAAAAAAAGGTTACATTTCCATGAACCAATTGATCACCGCCTTATAACAAACTTCCGCAGTGAAGAAAAGAAAAGTCCATCGGAAACAAACTCACTGAAATCTATTCATTACCATCATTAATGTCCCCACAAAAATAAGCAGGATAGTTTTAGGGAAGATTGTCACAACAAAGCACTGAGAATCCATCGCTGGGTGATTGGACTCTGCAGGCATACTGGTACCAATACAGTTACGGTCTCATAGTCTAGTCAGTGGTTAGGTGGTTCCATAGGTTCTGGGTTCAAACCCACAATGTCCGCTTTCTACCTGAAGGCAGGGTTCAACATAAAAGCCTGCCGCCAGCCAATGACTGGTCGATTTGAGGGTTACATATGAAAACAATTGCTCTGCCGGTAGATTCTTCCATTTTGGCAGGTAAAAAGACACAATTCTAACAGTGAATTTTGGACCCTGCCCGTAGGCATCCTTAAGATAACCTTAACCCTTATACCTGCTGCTGAATGACATGTATCGGAATTCACTGAAAGCAGCTTTGGATTGAAGCGTCTGCTAAATGACTAAATAGTACCGGTTGGATGTCACTGGTATAGTGGTTTAAGGATGCCCAGAAAATCTGGACTGCCTTATTTCGTTGGTTACCATTAGGGTTTGGCTCAGGGATAGGATAGGACCACAGTGTCGCCAGCAGAGTTATCTTATCCACTACGCTGCTCTCTCACAGTGAGCTGTGTTTACAAACGGACAGGAAGTGACGTCGTTGTGCACTATGGTCATCGCCCCAGAGTGTTGTACCTACACCTTTTTTTTAGTTAAACTTGTCGCTAACTAGCCACTTTGGAAGGCAGTTAACAACTCTTGACCTTATGCCGGAGGACTCGCTTGGCAGCCGGTTACAATTTCTAACCGAAGTAGAACCCAACAATGTTGTGTTTTATGAACAGTGCTAAACAGTAGCGTAGCGTGGCGAAACAGCAGGAATTAAGGGGGCGCAGCGCAGTCATAACCGTAAACTTTATAGGCTGTTGGCGATGGCGGGCGTTTTTTTTTAAAAACAATCCCTTATAAAACAACACCTTTCTGAAACTGAAAGTTAATTGCAAACAGAATCGTTGAAACGTAGAAATAAAACCAATCTTAGACTTTTTCCTGTTGCACACTTAGGGAAAAATAATTAATAATAAATACAAATAAAATAGAATGCTAAAGATATGTACAATTTCTTTTTACAATATCAACTCTGGTAACACTTTTGATTCTCAAATGCTTTTTTTTTTGCATAAACTTTATCGTTAAATCCTCTATTGTCACTCTTAAATGAAAAATAAACGAATTCAACAAATTACATATTAACAAGCCAAACATCCAGATTCACAACTGCGAATCCATTGCAAGTCCAAAGATACAAAGACAGAGTTTGTGTTCTTTGAAACATTCACAAACAAGCACACAAGCAGACGCCGGACCACACAAATTGAATAAATGTTCTCAAAAATTAAAAAATATAAAGAACACAAAACAAATAGTCAATCCTTTGCCTTTAGAGGCTCCACGTTCGGTACGGCTGGGAACTGTATGGACTTGTCCTTACAATCCATGAGGAAAGGAGGGAGGAAGTAAGTGTATGACTTCCTGTCAACCCCCCCCCTCCAAAACAGACCACAGAGTTCCATCCTGGTCAGCTGACCTCAGAAAAATCAGGAACCAGGAAATATATATGTAAAAATCCATGACTGTTTTTCAAGTTCTTCAACAGTAATTCCAGAATACAAAACTATACTTCTCTTGGATTATTAACAAATGCTCTTTAATATTTTCCCTTTTCTTTAGGGTAAAAAGGTTTTTTTCGCCAGAAAGAAATGTACTTGTGTTTTGGAAAATGACCAACGATACGTTTCCGTCCCAGAATCCACTACCATGATAGCCAGGAGCCTGAAGAGGTCTCCATTACCCAGAAGTCATAGTGGGGGATAGTGAATAGTAGTCCACCATTATGGGAATGGTGCCAAGAGCGCTGAGGTTCAAAGGTCAGCACTGGTGCGGCCTGGCAAAGCTGACCAACATTCTGTCCTTGATGGCATGACGCAGTGTGACCTGGGGGGAAGAAAACAGTTCCTGTTATGGACTCTGAAATATTGTGATGAATTACATAGTGTTGATTTCATTTAAGGGCCATCAATGCCTAGTATGTATGCACCAAAATTGCATATGTTAAAAAGGGACTAAGTAAAGGATTTGACATGCATAAATCTCGTAAAATTGCCCATAAAACAACAGGTTGAAATTTTAACTTAAAAATGAGACCTTCCCAGAACAGCCTGTGGGTTGATTTCTAATATATATAATATTTTGAACCGGGACGGGGTTGCCCTAGTAAATAAAGAAGAGCTAGCCGAGTCAGTTGAGCGAGTCAGATTACTGTGTAGTTTCACCCAGTGAGAGCATCTCAGTGCCCTCCCTGTGTATGTATCTGCACGAGATCCAGCCGACTGCAGTACACAAACGGCCGGAGGGGTCAGTCATGAGAAGGAATTTCTGATTCTTACACAGAGTACCTTTAAGCATTACTCACAGGAAAACTATTGACTTACATTTAATTGTATTGTAGGTGTGACTATAATAACATACCCCATTAACTGTAATAGAAACAAATATGTATTTGAGTTTAAAATGTATTCAAGTCTTTAATAATACAAATTCCATTCATAATAGAATCAAACCGTCATTTAATTTTAAAAAAACATTTAACAACTGGCTGTTTGTCAATGGAGCAGTGTGTGTGCGTGTGCGTGTGCGTGTGTGTGTGTGTGTGTGAGACTCGTACCGGTCACGGGGAGGGGGGTCCCGAGGACAGTATCCCCCCAGTGCCGTTGCTCCTCCTGAAGAGACTATCCAACCCCCTGCTGGCCTTCCCCGCTCCTCCTCCTCCCCCTCCTCCTGCTCCTCCTCCTGCTCCTCCTCTTCCCGCTCCTCCACCTCCTGGTGTCCCGGGACTCCTCCTCTTCCTCCCCTCTCCTGCCCCTCCCCCATGACCCAGGAGGAGGGGGCTGGAGGAGGAGGGGGAGGAGGAGAAAGAGGAGGAGAGAGGTGCAGGGGTCATGTTAGGAGGGACCTGGCCTGGGTCGTTCTTCAGGGAGAAGGAGGGGCCGCTGGGGCCGTTTGAGGCCCCGGGCCCCTGTCTTCAGAGGAGTGAAAGGAGGGAGAGATGAGGAGGACGAGAGGAAGAGAGAATTTGAGGTTAAGGATATTTGGTTGGGGGGGTTTTGTGTTTGTGTCTAGATTGGTCGTTCTCTAGTTTTCAACCATTATCATTTTAAAGTGACGAAAGAGCCCATTCACCGTTACCTTTTGTTAAGTCAATCATTTTGCACCTTTCAGGCTTGATCAATGATTCTAAGAGGTAGAGATCATTGATCAAACTAACATGGTCTATTGTATCTCTTCCCCAAACATTCACAAAACTCAGACCCGAGAACTCATCAAACCAAACAAACAGACAGGTCTTTCTTTTCTACATCTCTTCCGCTCTTATGAAGGAGATACGAGGGCGGAGCAATAATTCATTATCATTGTTTATTGTCTTTGAATGGGGGAGGGATTGTACATTTCAATGTCACCTCGCAATGACTGCTTCTATTTTGGAAGCATAGCAGCATTGGATTGTTAGTTATTATTTTAGTAGTAATGTTTTTTTGGTCATTGTTTAGTAATAAATCGGGAAATTAATTGTCATTATGGGGAGACATTGATGTGTTTGAAACTGCCACAGCGTTTCTCGTGCGAGACGTGTCAAAACAACGTTCTCATTAGCCTAGGTTACGGTATATTTACGTTGATTTAGGATTTTACAATACTACTAACTCTTGAGTCCTCTGAAAGTCGCGCACAAAAAAATCCCATGATGCATTGTGTTGCACATGCCCTAGTGTATGTCATGAAGTGATGACATAGTGATGCCCAGTATAATAGTCTAAATGAATTACGATGAGGAGATATGCCCTTAAAACCTTAAAACAAAATATGTGGTTTGAATCATGGGAGAGATCCAAAACTAGTTTTAGTCCGACTTTAAAAGTCTGTATACTTCAATCTCATGACCCTCAGTAAGATTGTTGTGCGTGGCATCAGAATTCATAAGCATATCGTGGTATTAATCGATATCGTGTACAATGCCCCGCGATGATCGTGATACGGAGACAGCCCCCTAAAGCGTTCCAGGCACGCCGTCTTCCTACCTGTACGGCAGGCTGTAGCCCCTGGACCCCTGCTCTCTGGAGCTCTGCTCCTCCCTCCTGCTGCTCGCCGCGCCCCCGACCCCACGCCCGAGGCTCCGTTTCCAGCCCGGGGACGGCGGCGCCGTGGCCCTGGGTCCCGGAGCAACGCCGTTGCCGTTCTTCCTGAGGCTGTCCACGCTCGGCGAAGACGCGGGCGAGGACGACGACGAGGACGAGGACGACAGCGACGACGAAGAAGAAGCCGTCATTTTCCTCTTCCGGCCTCCCGCCGTTTGATCGCCCCTCCTTTGCCAGGGTCCGCCGCCGCCGCCGGCGATGGGCGCGTGCATGCCGTTGTGGGGTTTCCCACGCGGAGAGGCAAGGGCAAGCGTTCGGTCTCTGGGGGCCGAAGACTGCGGGGATGACGGCGGGGGGTGGGGGGTGATGGGTGATGGGGCTGCCTGATTTTAATTGTTGATTCAGCATCTCTTTCGTGAGCGCAGCGCAAGATGCATCATCCAGAATCACTCTGTTTGAACGTGTGTGTGTGTGTGTGTGTGTGTGTTTCAGAATGCCTGTGTGACTGGTTTGTGTGTGTGTGTGCGCGTGTGTGTAAGACAGAGCATGTGAGCGAAATAGAGAGACACAAAAAAAGAGAGAGAGAAAGAGAGCGAGCGAGCGACAGAGAGGATAGAGAGAGGGAGGGAAAGAGAGAGGAAGTGAAAGAGAGGGCGAGCGTGTGAGGGAGGGAGAGGAAGAGAGGAGGAGAGAGAGCGAGAGGCAGAGCGAGACAGCGAGAGGCAGCCAGGAAAGAGAGGGAAAAGCGTTTAGACGTGCGCTAGCTAGCAGGGTGCAGGGAGGCAGCATGCCGTGGTGCGCCTAACTAGCGGTCTGGAGGCTTCCAGGGAGAGTGACCGCAGGAACACGCCGAGGGGAGCCGCTGCCTCGCAGGACGCAGTGCCTGGTCCACCACCGCCTGGTCCACACACACCGCCTGGAGACACGCACAGGAGACCCACTGTTTGTTGTTCTTTTTTTGCCATGCCAGCCGAAGTGAAGGAGGTAATTGTGTTGTGGACAAGGGGAGTTTCGTTTTAATGCGGACCCTCTCTCCCGTCCTCCCCTCTCCTTCTCCTCTCCTCTCCTCTTCTCTCCTCTCCTCTGCCCTCCTCTCCTCTCCTCTCCTCCGTGTGCATGGTATATTTTTATCTGCAGTGAGCAGTAGCCATCCCCAGCTATGTGCTCTGTTTCTGTCATCCCCCCCTCCCCCCACACCTCCCCCCCTTCACATTTACTGCTGTTCGGCGCAGTCTCCTTGTAAGCAGGAGATGGGGATATGGGTGGG
>JAOPJO010000078.1:16153761-16164133 GCA_027123675.1 Molva macrophthalma | reverse complement strand
CCCCGACGACCGGGCTTGCCACGGGTCCCGCCCCGGCCCCCTCCCTCCCCCCCCCCCCCCCCCCCGGACATTCTGTCCCAGCGGAGGCATGGTAACCGGTAATCTGGACACACCGCCGGATCCCAGATCGCCAGTTTACAGGCTTAGCCCCCCCCCTCCATCATTAGACTCTGCCCCCTCCATCACCCCTCCACCGCTGCCATCGCCAAATCAAAAGAGACTTCCTGAATGAGTTTCGTTGTCGGGGGGGGGGAGAGAGAGAGGAGCTTAATCAACTTTCCATTTCGTAGTTTAATACAAGAGGGGTGCCTGGGGGCCTTCTTGCGCCTCCGGCACGAGACAACGTCAGCTCGCCGCTCACACCTTCCCCGCTGCGCGCTTCAGCCCCTCCCGTTCATTACCCGCAGCCTGGGACCCGATACGCCGAGGGGCCCCCCTGCCTGATTAAAAAAAAACACAAGGAGTTAAAGTTTACAAACGAGTGTGAGGAAGTGTGGAGCCCGCGATCGGGATTATCGACGGCGCGGCGAAGCTCAAACCGTTGGCCGGGGAGCGAGCGAGGGGAGGCGGGGGAGGGGAGATATTGTATTGATTCTTCTCCTCCCCTCTTCCCCACACAGCGGGGCGGAGGATGAGCGAGGAACAACATTTAATTCGAAAGCGCTCCGCTGTTGGTTTTTAATCCAATGCGATTTTTGACACGACATTAATCATTTGATTATTTCTTTAATATTATTATCATTATCCACCGAAATGAAACCTCAATCCCACCAACGCCGCCGTATTGACTTTCTATTTTTCATATCCAACGCGCTCTACGGCTGGATGTGGCGGGTGGTAATGACGGAAGGCTCAGGCGGTCAGCGCGCTGAGAAGCCTGCTTCACACATGCTGGGTTAAGGAGCGAGGTAAGAATGTGCTGTATTAACCCCCCCCACCCCCTGCCACACACACACACACACACACACACACGCGCACACACACACACACACACACGTGCACACACAAGCACACGCGCCCATGCTACCCCAGCTCCGTCCTCATTAGTGTCAGGCAGCAGCCCCAGACTTCCTGGTTAAGTAGACACTTATTTCCCATTACTTATTTCACGTTTGGGCTGTACTGTAGCCGACAGATGGCAGTCAGATTGTTCATGCAGAGTTCTTCAGCAAAATGTGTGTGTAGGGATGTTTGGATGTGGATGTGTCTGAGTCCGTGTCCATGTCCGTAACTGCCAAACATCTCTTCTCCTGACAAACAAACCCATCACACGTGTGTGTGTGTGTGTGTATGCTTGTGTGTGCATGTGTGTATGCATATGTTTGTGTGTGTGTTTGGTTGTGTGTGTGCGTGCCTGTACGCCTATGTGTGTGTGTGTGTGTTTGGTCGTGTGTGTGCGTGCATGTACACACGCGTGTGTGTGTGTGTGTGTGTGTGTGTGTGTGTGTGTGTGTTAGACCTGACAAACAGACCCAACTCTCCACATTCCAACCGATACAGACGCACACACGCACTGCACTCCCGTGAGCACGCACACTCAGCGTTACACAAGACACCCAGATGTGTGTGTTTGTGTGTGCGCAAACATCTCGTGCACACACACGCGGGCGAGTTATATATAGAGTTTCCGTTCTGACACACACAAAGTGTGTGTGTGTGTGTGTGTGCGTGCGTGTGTGTGTGTCAATTCCGGTCTAGTAAGGAGTGGAAAGGGACAAATAACAACAGCCGCCAGACAGAGGAAATATATCTGGCAACATGACGCCACAAGCTGTCACCTCCAGTCAGACAGCAGGCTACAACTCACAGGTAACAGGGTGGAGACGGACGGGCGGGGCCTGGGAATGGACCTAGTACCCTGGTCGAACTCTCTTTCTCTCTCTGTCTGTCTACATCTCTCTCACTCTCTCTGTGTTGCTGCCTCATGGTCTCTCGCTCTGTCTCTGTCTCTCTGTCTCTGTCTCTCTCTCTCTCTCTCTCTCTCAATGTGATTGTACCACTTGTAATACACCTGCATTCTCCCATTCTGTCTCTATCTACTCCCATCCCCCTCTCTCCCTCTCCGCCCATCTCTATCTCCATCACTCCCTCCCTCTCTCTCCCCCTCTCTCTCCCCTTCTCTAAACTCCCTCTCTCTCTCTCGCTCCATCACTCCCTCTCTCTCTCTACCCCTTGTTGAGGATTGTACTAATTGTTAGATATGGTTTTGCCTAATGCTGTTTTCCCCCTCCCTGCCAGAGCCCTGTCTCTGACCCCCACTGTTAGTTGATGACACCTTTTCCCTGCCCTCACGCCCCTCCCTGCAGGATCCCTTTCTCTGACCCCCACTTTGAATTGATTAAATCCCCCTCCCTGCCAGACGTCTGTCTCCAAGCCCCTTTTGTTCTTCAAGCAATTGATCAACGGTGCAACTGAGTGGTTGGTACTAACATCAAATGGCCCTTATCAGATCCCTGTCTCTGACCCCCACTTCTAGTTGATTTAATTCCTTCCCCTCAGACCAACAGGTCAGGGGCCCCGTCTTGCCCAGGTATCACACCCAGCCAAAATCGGGGCGTTTGGTGATTGGCTTGATTTGAATGACAGTAACCCAATAGGAATCGGTGGGTTACACCTTTTTGTATAATATCAAGTATGATTGGAGGTTACTGAGAGCCCGCCCTTGTCATGTGCTATAATGTACTGTGCTTTGTGATGAATTAGAATGAAGCATGGGAGAAGAATCATGGGAACAATCATTTTGAACAAGCATGGAAAATGAAGGAGGGAAGCGAGGTAACCATGGAAGAACTCTGGTGGTTGTTTTGGGTATCTTGCGTGAGGCCAGGAATAAAGTTTTGAACAAAGCTTTGACTCCGTGGCCTTTTTGGAAGCTCCGGGACTTGGAAACTTGCACCTTGAATTTGGAATGAACTTCTTCACCCTCTCTACCCGTTTCTCTCTCTCTACCCCTCTCTACCTCCCTATCTCTCCATCACTCCCTCTGTCTCTCTCTCGCCCTCTCTACCCCTTTCTCTCTCTCTCCATCACTCCCTCTGTCTCTCTCTCGCCCTCTCTACCCCTTTCTCTCTCTCTCTCTACCTTCCTCTCCATCACTCCCTCTGTCTCTCTCTCGCCCTCTCTACCCCTTTCTCTCTCTCTCTCTACCTTCCTCTCTCTCTCTCCATCATTCCCTCTGTCTCTCTCTCGCCCTCTCTACCCCTGTCTCTCTGCATCTCTCCCTCCCTCTCTCCCTCTCTCTCACCTCAGGCAGCCTCTTCAGGATGCTGAACTTCAGTTTCTCGTTGGCGTCACTGTTGTCCAAATCTACAAATCAAACACAAAAAAGAAGGAAAGAAAGAGATGTTATGAATACATTTGTTCTGTGACACACAGAAGATCAACAGCAAGCTCAACCTCAACCAATCATCGCACAATACTACGTTTGTTTAAATGCTACTTAATTACCAATCACACTTTGAAGGTACATTTCTGACGTCGGTTAAGGAGTATAATACAGAATAAGTCAATCAAATTGACTTATGAAGTACATGAAATGAAGTACATAAAATGTATAAAATAAAACATTACCAGCACTTCAGTATCACCCCCTTCAGGACCAAGTATGCATTAATCAACTGACAAGTGTGACACGTTTATGTACGTATGTGTGTACGTCTGCCAGGTCAAAGGTAAAAAAGGGACAAACGGGGCCAGGGTCAAATTAAGGTCTAAATCTAATGGGTATTATATTTAATATTTTATTTTGTATTATTTGTTTTTATCAAATCCCCTGGGATGCGATGATGCACTACTCTTCATGACTTCAAAGTCTTTAAAAGATGCTCCGCATGCACACTTTGAAGTTATGAGTCCTTTGATGCGGAGATCACCCAGAAAATAAATCCAAATGTCCAAAATATGTGTTTGTGTATTTTGTCAGGGAACAGAGAGAGGACAAAAAAATAATAATATTTGAGGCGTTGTATGATTCAATCTCATGACACAGGTTCTTTTGATTCTCATTCCCCGCCAAGTTAGGATATTAGCAGAAAACAAAGAAATGCTATATCTAGACCCAGTTTTCAATTATGTTGGAGTATTTATTTACTATACTTGAATGTTGACAATATTATTCTTTACATTGTTATGAACTTTATTCTGATATTATGACAAATATTATTAGTCATATTTCTATTAGTATTTCTTTATTATTACTGTATACTACAAATAAAGTCAAATATTTGTTTACTAAACATGTACTGGTTCAGCATCAGTTTCCGTCATTAAATGTAGTGTGTGTGTGTGTGTGTGTGTGTGTGTGTGTGTGTGTGTGTGTGTGTGTGTGTGTGTGTTATTAATTAAAATCGGGAGAATTCCAGGGGATTTCCCAGCAACCTGCCCCTGTTTCCAATCGCGATGATGATGATGATGATGATGATGATGATGATGATGAAGGGTTCCTGGCAAAGTTGACCCAAAACGTGTTTACATTAAACCTAAAGTCAGGTCAAATGACGCTGCTGGGTTTAATGACTTCATTCAACTAAAATCACAAACTCAACCTACTACAGTGTGCCCCCTTAGCATGCTAGCAATGAGGCGTTTGTTGAAATACCATCACCTGATTGTCCCGTACAACACACTACAGCCTCGAGTTTCCCCACACTCGACAGCAAACTCGTCTGTTTAGCAAGTTTGGGCGACATTTTGAAACAATCGACACGCCCATATGCTAAACCTGACGTAAAGTTTGAGATCACGTAGGCATCCCAAATTGAGAAGAGGCTCAACAAATAAAAATGTTGAGACGCTGGTGGCATTCTATTAGCAGCTAATGTTGCTGCTTAAATGAAAAAACAATATCCTGAATGAATTGTCTGTTTTGCGCTTTTAATGCAGCCCAGCCAAGGAAATAACCAGATCCGACAGCCAGAGATTGCCGCGATGACTCCCGTTTGAATAGCTGCTTCTATTACGGGAAAAGGAAACGCTGGTGCTGAATGAAATACCGAAGCGCGTTTAATTGTTTTTTTTCTTTCTTTTGAAAACACCCTTGGCACCTTCGACCGTCGGGGGTGTTGGAACCGAGTTCTCTCGTTAGATCTTGAGCGCTGATTCAAATGCGTCGCTGCGGCGCTTCAACGTTAATGTAAACACGGCTCCAACACCGCCTTTCATGCCAACGAGTGAATCTGTGGTCACGGCCGTGACCACAGATTCACTCGTTGGCATGAAAGGCGGTGTTGGAGCCGTGTTTACATTAACGTTGAAGCGCCGCAGCGACGCATTTGAATCAGCGCTCAAGATCTAACGAGAGAACTCGGTTCCAACACCCCCGACGGTCGAAGGTGCCAAGGGTGTTTTCAAAAGAAAGAAAAAAAACAATTAAACGCGCTTCGGTATTTCATTCAGCACCAGCGTTTCCTTTTCCCGTAATAGAAGCAGCTATTCAAACGGGAGTCATCGCGGCAATCTCTGGCTGTCGGATCTGGTTATTTCCTTGGCTGGGCTGCATTAAAAGCGCAAAACAGACAATTCATTCAGGATATTGTTTTTTCATTTAAGCAGCAACATTAGCTGCTAATAGAATGCCACCAGCGTCTCAACATTTTTATTTGTTGAGCCTCTTCTCAATTTGGGATGCCTACGTGATCTCAAACTTTACGTCAGGTTTAGCATATGGGCGTGTCGATTGTTTCAAAATGTCGCCCAAACTTGCTAAACAGACGAGTTTGCTGTCGAGTGTGGGGAAACTCGAGGCTGTAGTGTGTTGTACGGGACAATCAGGTGATGGTATTTCAACAAACGCCTCATTGCTAGCATGCTAAGGGGGCACACTGTAGTAGGTTGAGTTTGTGATTTTAGTTGAATGAAGTCATTAAACCCAGCAGCGTCATTTGACCTGACTTTAGGTTTAATGTAAACACGTTTTGGGTCAACTTTGCCAGGAACCCTTCATCATCATCATCATCATCATCATCATCATCATCATCGCGATTGGAAACAGGGGCAGGTTGCTGGGAAATCCCCTGGAATTCTCCCGATTTTAATTAATAACACACACACACACACACACACACACACACACACACACACACACACACACACACACACACTACATTTAATGACGGAAACTGATGCTGAACCAGTACATGTTTAGTAAACAAATATTTGACTTTATTTGTAGTATACAGTAATAATAAAGAAATACTAATAGAAATATGACTAATAATATTTGTCATAATATCAGAATAAAGTTCATAACAATGTAAAGAATAATATTGTCAACATTCAAGTATAGTAAATAAATACTCCAACATAATTGAAAACTGGGTCTAGATATAGCATTTCTTTGTTTTCTGCTAATATCCTAACTTGGCGGGGAATGAGAATCAAAAGAACCTGTGTCATGAGATTGAATCATACAACGCCTCAAATATTATTATTTTTTTGTCCTCTCTCTGTTCCCTGACAAAATACACAAACACATATTTTGGACATTTGGATTTATTTTCTGGGTGATCTCCGCATCAAAGGACTCATAACTTCAAAGTGTGCATGCGGAGCATCTTTTAAAGACTTTGAAGTCATGAAGAGTAGTGCATCATCGCATCCCAGGGGATTTGATAAAAACAAATAATACAAAATAAAATATTAAATATAATACCCATTAGATTTAGACCTTAATTTGACCCTGGCCCCGTTTGTCCCTTTTTTACCTTTGACCTGGCAGACGTACACACATACGTACATAAACGTGTCACACTTGTCAGTTGATTAATGCATACTTGGTCCTGAAGGGGGTGATACTGAAGTGCTGGTAATGTTTTATTTTATACATTTTATGTACTTCATTTCATGTACTTCATAAGTCAATTTGATTGACTTATTCTGTATTATACTCCTTAACCGACGTCAGAAATGTACCTTCAAAGTGTGATTGGTAATTAAGTAGCATTTAAACAAACGTAGTATTGTGCGATGATTGGTTGAGGTTGAGCTTGCTGTTGATCTTCTGTGTGTCACAGAACAAATGTATTCATAACATCTCTTTCTTTCCTTCTTTTTTGTGTTTGATTTGTAGATTTGGACAACAGTGACGCCAACGAGAAACTGAAGTTCAGCATCCTGAAGAGGCTGCCTGAGGTGAGAGAGAGGGAGAGAGGGAGGGAGAGATGCAGAGAGACAGGGGTAGAGAGGGCGAGAGAGAGACAGAGGGAATGATGGAGAGAGAGAGAGGAAGGTAGAGAGAGAGAGAGAAAGGGGTAGAGAGGGCGAGAGAGAGACAGAGGGAGTGATGGAGAGGAAGGTAGAGAGAGAGAGAGAAAGGGGTAGAGAGGGCGAGAGAGAGACAGAGGGAGTGATGGAGAGAGAGAGAAAGGGGTAGAGAGGGCGAGAGAGAGACAGAGGGAGTGATGGAGAGATAGGGAGGTAGAGAGGGGTAGAGAGAGAGAAACGGGTAGAGAGGGTGAAGAAGTTCATTCCAAATTCAAGGTGCAAGTTTCCAAGTCCCGGAGCTTCCAAAAAGGCCACGGAGTCAAAGCTTTGTTCAAAACTTTATTCCTGGCCTCACGCAAGATACCCAAAACAACCACCAGAGTTCTTCCATGGTTACCTCGCTTCCCTCCTTCATTTTCCATGCTTGTTCAAAATGATTGTTCCCATGATTCTTCTCCCATGCTTCATTCTAATTCATCACAAAGCACAGTACATTATAGCACATGACAAGGGCGGGCTCTCAGTAACCTCCAATCATACTTGATATTATACAAAAAGGTGTAACCCACCGATTCCTATTGGGTTACTGTCATTCAAATCAAGCCAATCACCAAACGCCCCGATTTTGGCTGGGTGTGATACCTGGGCAAGACGGGGCCCCTGACCTGTTGGTCTGAGGGGAAGGAATTAAATCAACTAGAAGTGGGGGTCAGAGACAGGGATCTGATAAGGGCCATTTGATGTTAGTACCAACCACTCAGTTGCACCGTTGATCAATTGCTTGAAGAACAAAAGGGGCTTGGAGACAGACGTCTGGCAGGGAGGGGGATTTAATCAATTCAAAGTGGGGGTCAGAGAAAGGGATCCTGCAGGGAGGGGCGTGAGGGCAGGGAAAAGGTGTCATCAACTAACAGTGGGGGTCAGAGACAGGGCTCTGGCAGGGAGGGGGAAAACAGCATTAGGCAAAACCATATCTAACAATTAGTACAATCCTCAACAAGGGGTAGAGAGAGAGAGGGAGTGATGGAGCGAGAGAGAGAGAGGGAGTTTAGAGAAGGGGAGAGAGAGGGGGAGAGAGAGGGAGGGAGTGATGGAGATAGAGATGGGCGGAGAGGGAGAGAGGGGGATGGGAGTAGATAGAGACAGAATGGGAGAATGCAGGTGTATTACAAGTGGTACAATCACATTGAGAGAGAGAGAGAGAGAGAGAGACAGAGACAGAGAGACAGAGACAGAGCGAGAGACCATGAGGCAGCAACACAGAGAGAGTGAGAGAGATGTAGACAGACAGAGAGAGAAAGAGAGTTCGACCAGGGTACTAGGTCCATTCCCAGGCCCCGCCCGTCCGTCTCCACCCTGTTACCTGTGAGTTGTAGCCTGCTGTCTGACTGGAGGTGACAGCTTGTGGCGTCATGTTGCCAGATATATTTCCTCTGTCTGGCGGCTGTTGTTATTTGTCCCTTTCCACTCCTTACTAGACCGGAATTGACACACACACACGCACGCACACACACACACACACACACTTTGTGTGTGTCAGAACGGAAACTCTATATATAACTCGCCCGCGTGTGTGTGCACGAGATGTTTGCGCACACACAAACACACACATCTGGGTGTCTTGTGTAACGCTGAGTGTGCGTGCTCACGGGAGTGCAGTGCGTGTGTGCGTCTGTATCGGTTGGAATGTGGAGAGTTGGGTCTGTTTGTCAGGTCTAACACACACACACACACACACACACACACACACACACACACGCGTGTGTACATGCACGCACACACACGACCAAACACACACACACACACATAGGCGTACAGGCACGCACACACACAACCAAACACACACACAAACATATGCATACACACATGCACACACAAGCATACACACACACACACACACGTGTGATGGGTTTGTTTGTCAGGAGAAGAGATGTTTGGCAGTTACGGACATGGACACGGACTCAGACACATCCACATCCAAACATCCCTACACACACATTTTGCTGAAGAACTCTGCATGAACAATCTGACTGCCATCTGTCGGCTACAGTACAGCCCAAACGTGAAATAAGTAATGGGAAATAAGTGTCTACTTAACCAGGAAGTCTGGGGCTGCTGCCTGACACTAATGAGGACGGAGCTGGGGTAGCATGGGCGCGTGTGCTTGTGTGTGCACGTGTGTGTGTGTGTGTGTGTGCGCGTGTGTGTGTGTGTGTGTGTGTGTGTGGCAGGGGGTGGGGGGGGTTAATACAGCACATTCTTACCTCGCTCCTTAACCCAGCATGTGTGAAGCAGGCTTCTCAGCGCGCTGACCGCCTGAGCCTTCCGTCATTACCACCCGCCACATCCAGCCGTAGAGCGCGTTGGATATGAAAAATAGAAAGTCAATACGGCGGCGTTGGTGGGATTGAGGTTTCATTTCGGTGGATAATGATAATAATATTAAAGAAATAATCAAATGATTAATGTCGTGTCAAAAATCGCATTGGATTAAAAACCAACAGCGGAGCGCTTTCGAATTAAATGTTGTTCCTCGCTCATCCTCCGCCCCGCTGTGTGGGGAAGAGGGGAGGAGAAGAATCAATACAATATCTCCCCTCCCCCGCCTCCCCTCGCTCGCTCCCCGGCCAACGGTTTGAGCTTCGCCGCGCCGTCGATAATCCCGATCGCGGGCTCCACACTTCCTCACACTCGTTTGTAAACTTTAACTCCTTGTGTTTTTTTTTAATCAGGCAGGGGGGCCCCTCGGCGTATCGGGTCCCAGGCTGCGGGTAATGAACGGGAGGGGCTGAAGCGCGCAGCGGGGAAGGTGTGAGCGGCGAGCTGACGTTGTCTCGTGCCGGAGGCGCAAGAAGGCCCCCAGGCACCCCTCTTGTATTAAACTACGAAATGGAAAGTTGATTAAGCTCCTCTCTCTCTCCCCCCCCCCGACAACGAAACTCATTCAGGAAGTCTCTTTTGATTTGGCGATGGCAGCGGTGGAGGGGTGATGGAGGGGGCAGAGTCTAATGATGGAGGGGGGGGGCTAAGCCTGTAAACTGGCGATCTGGGATCCGGCGGTGTGTCCAGATTACCGGTTACCATGCCTCCGCTGGGACAGAATGTCCGGGGGGGGGGGGGGGGGGGAGGGAGGGGGCCGGGGCGGGACCCGTGGCAAGCCCGGTCGTCGGGG
>JAOPJO010000078.1:16081101-16092948 GCA_027123675.1 Molva macrophthalma | reverse complement strand
GTGTGTGTGTGTGTGTGTGTGTGTGTGTGTGTGTGTGTGTGTGTGTGTGTGTGTGTGTGTGTGTGTGTGGGAGGTGGCACGATTAGGGCATTTATTAAAAACCAAATCGATATGTTGGCACTGATGTGTTTCACAAACACACACACACACACACACTAACACACTTGCACACAAACCCAACCACACACCTACACACGCGCACACACACACACACACACCAGGACAATTAGGATGGTAATAGAGCTGGAACGGCTGCCAGCTCAGATCCTGAACCCAGAGGGGATAATGCCGTGGTCTGCATCTTCATCTGCAACACCTTCGCTGCATCTTACCTTTTCAAAATCGCTTCTTTTTGCCTCCCCATCAATTGCAAGAACGATTTGCTGTAATACAATGTCTAGAGTATCTCTGGCAGACTAGCGCAGCCACAGAATATAAATAAAAAAGACACCAGAAAAAAAGGGCTAGGTAGGGTAGGGCAAACATTTTTCGACGATGAGCTCATAGCACGTGGCGTGCGCGAACGAAGCGATCCGCGTACACATTTGTGATGAAGGCTCAAATGGCGGTGTGCTAATTTTCACCCTTGCGCAACTACTTCAAGTGTCCAGAACATTCCATAACTCTCCTTAGTGTAGAGAAGCTGACGCAGGCGAGGAAAAGGGAGGGAAAGGGCTGGAATGAGAGGGAGAGAGATAAAGCTGGTCTCCCATTATCTCTGTGCGTCCCGTGAGTTTTCCAGTGGCCCCGCATCAATGTTGACAGCATGGATAGTGTGTTGGAGAGACGACCTCCCCACCGTGAAACAGAAAGCGAAACCAACTCCGCAGGGTGGGCCTTTGGGGAGGGGCTGCTGTTAAACTCATTCCGTCATAAATTCAAAGCGTTCCCCTTTTTTAAAACTCAAAGCAAACGTTGGGAGACTTGGGGGGCTGAGGGGGGCTTGGCGGGGGTTGAAAGGGAATCATAGTGAGACTAGCGCCCACGGTCTCTGAATTGAAACAGAACAATTTCTGCATGTACCCATGTACCAGCATAGGTGCAGGACTTGTGCTTGTACTTTTAGTGTGGACAAAAAAAAATCCCCCAAAAAACTGTTATGAGCGTCAGGCAGCAGGCTTTTACTTCCAAGTAGATTAGCGGAGACAGGGAGTGTGAAGGGGATTCCAGCTTTGACTGGACCCCCCCCCCCACCTCATCTTAGATTCTTTGTGTATTTTCATCCTTTATATGAGCCTCAATCTCTATTTACACTCTGTATAGACACTCATCTACTCCTTCTTTCTTGTGTCACCTTTTTCTCTCTCTCTTGGGCATTGTTTCTCTCTCTCTCTCTCTCTCTCTCTCTCTCTCTCTCTCTCTCTCTCTCTCTCAGCTTTTCTGCATTTTATGGGATGCTCTCTCTGCCATGACGTTGTTTTGCTCTCCTTCACACCGCTCTTCACGCTCTCCACTCCCATTCTTCTACCTTTACCTCTCTCTCTCTCTCCCTCACTGTGTGTCAGCATTTCATTATCTCTCTCTCTCCAGTCTCTCTCCCTTCCTCCCTCCCTTTCTGTTCTTTTGAGGACTTATTCCAGCGTGAAACAGCCCTCTCTCTCGTCGTAACTCGCCCGTTAGCACAAGGTGCGTGGGACATATTTTTCTACCGAAGAATTGATCAGCGTTGGAACCCACGTCGAGTCCCCATTCTGTCACAATTTGCCTCAGGACAAAGACAAGCGTAGGAGACAGCCTAGGACACTGCCTAGGGGACAGACTAGGATACAGCTTAGGAAACAAGCTTGGAAAGAGCCTAGGAGACAGGAAAAGACAAGCTGCCAGATAGACAAAAAGGACAGACGAACAGCCTCATAAAGTTAAGACCGATTTTTGGAGTACACCTTTCTTTCCCCAGTTTAAAGAGAGGCAATCAGGACCACAACACAACACAACTAAAAAAGTATTTGAAAAGGCATTGCTTCTTTTAAATCTTCAGTGTGCACTGTGTTCATGATATTGATTGCCTTCCCTCAGCCAATTCACAACTTTGCTCCAGGTGACAATGTCCATTTTCAGGGCAGCAAAAGTTAAGGGAAATGAATTTGGCCTTAAGGTTTGAGTGAAAAGCAATACATGCTGACGTTCAGCTCCATTACCTTAGCGATGAACAGGGGTAAAGGTGTTGCCTTAAGATGAGAGTAGTTTTTTCCCCCCAAAACAAATTCCATTACAGTCACTTGGGAAAACACATTTGCCCGCTATGATGGCTCCAGGTGGTTTCTGTGTTTGGGCTATTACCAGACGTAATGTGAGAATGATAGAACATGTAATGTTCTTGTGCTGGAAATTCACTTCCCTTATCTTTCTGTGCACAACTGTTATCAGATTGCGATGCTACTCAGCCAAAGTCCGTCAGCTCAGCTGCCAAACTCAAATCCAATACGTAAAGACAACATCTGAGTCCGACAAACTGTCATCTCTTGCCAAATCGATCATCAACTTAATCGACCGATCAACTGCGCAGTCCAAACTTCAAAGCAACACCGCCATAGAGAACGAGAATTCAGTCCAGCGAACAAAGGATTATCCGACCCTCTATGCCTTCACCAGACACTCACACTCTGTATAAATATTTTTGTTAGCGAGTCAGGTATTCGAGTCGGTCTCAAAGTTGTTGACTTTATTCACTGTTATTTAGGTCACGGGCAGGCAAGCAGCGCCCGGCACACACTCTCTCTCATCTGGAGGGACACTGATAGCAACTGGGGCTTGTTACGGTGATGTGAAGCGACAGGAAGGAGGACAGGCGACAGAATGTACAGTCTGCACTCAAGGGGGCGGTGGTGCAATGTGGAAGGCTCATTAGGTTAGCGTCAAAGAGTTGGCGAACGATTGAATGCTCAACGGCTTTCCCTGGTTCCTTTTTGTTGTTTTTCGTTTAATCACTCAATGTCATAACTACAAGCGATAGGAGGTTTTGTAGGGGTTGTATTTTAATTTGCGTTCTCCAAAAAAAAGTACCATCCATCTTCTACCATCTACTTACATTGCAGTAACAGGATAGAAGGTAGGACGAAACCTACATGAAGATTCCCCAGCCTTTACCAGTAGGAGTTGTCTTTGGAACTTGACCTTGATATTGTTGCCAGGGGGTTTCATTAGGTTTAATTAGACTGTACATCCTCCTCCACATCCAACCAGGTTGAGACGAAGGGGGAAAAGTACGTAGGTACCACTTGCTAACCCTGACCCTCTTAGCGCCATGCGTAAGCGACTCGGCAACGCGACGCGGTTGAACCGCTCCCTGTGTCCCCAAAGGGCTGGTCCCGGCCCGAGTGAATCCCCATGTCTAATGTCTCAGCAGGGGGCGAAGTCTGCCCAGTGCTCCGCACAACTGTGTCAGACTGATTTAGTTGGAAGGTTTCCAAACAGTCCTCAGAAGAAGGTTTTCTGAGGAGCGTCAGAGCAAGCAAGACCTTTTTATAATCCCATTTTGAGTCCCCTTTCATTTTTTCCGGCAGGAGCGGCGCCGGGATAAAGGACCCCGTAGTGCTTCGGTTTTTTGTGGTTATATCCTTACGGCAGCATGCAGTTTGGTGCCGGTGGGGGGACGGGGGGACGGACAGGAGTGCTGATTAGAGGAAGAAAAGAAAATGGTCGCTTGCGTGGATATCAGGACTGGAAAAGATCTCCATAAAATTTGTAATGAAAGTCTGTGTGAAAGCACGGGGGAGTTCTGAATGGCTCGGGGTGTGACATAAGTGTAATGCTCATCAGCTTACATCCTTGTGAAAACCACCTCTCCATTCGGTTTCAGTTAACACTTTTCATAGTTGGATGAAAACCTGATTCTTCTTTTTTAAACTTCTCATCTAGATTTTTATGTTTTTTTCTTTTTCATTTTGCCACTGGCATCTTGATTACACAAGTTTATTGAAGGGTGCAGAAAATGAGAAACTACTTTGTGCGGGAGAATCAATGAAAGAGCTCATTCAATAGATACAGACATTGTAATTTTATGCTTGCTGAACTACACATTGGCCTGTCTGTACTCTGTAGAGAAATCATTTTATCAAGTAGAAGTCCTGGGGAAATCCATAGCGCTAAGGCTGGAGGGAATTACTAGAATTATGTGTTCGATAAACAACAATGGGTTTTGACCTTACGTATGCTTACAGGAATAATGTTTAAAGGGAACTTTGATGTGTGCTACATCTTT
The DNA here is from genome assembly GCA_027123675.1 of Molva macrophthalma. NCBI lineage: Eukaryota > Metazoa > Chordata > Actinopteri > Gadiformes > Lotidae > Molva > Molva macrophthalma. Next base: position 16,088,747 of record JAOPJO010000078.1, on the reverse strand, counting down.
TTTTTTTAGCTTTAAGTTAAAAGGAAAAGTCTATTCCACCCCCTCTCTGAGTCCCCAGCTCTCTAGGTCTTTAATTTCCTACTACAATGATTGGACTATGATAGAAAACTATGTTAGGCATTCTGCTAACGTTGTCTTTCTGAATCCTATATACCCTGCTACGCTACACCACCATGTTTTTACAAACTTGGTCATGCAGCACTTTTTTTTTTTTGTAGTTACTCCAATTTCGATTGCATGCTTTGATTGCGCTCAGCCTCACTTGCAAGGCGCTCCGGATAAAACATTGACATTACATTTTAGTAATTTAGCACACTCTCGCTTTTTTATCCAAAGCACTTTACAATAAAAAAAAACATGCACCCTTAATGACTAAATGTAATGTGTTCAAAAAGCGACATAAAATAAACCAATCGGATTGTGCTGTTCGTCCAAAGCAGTCATCCTCGCGCCCAGGGATTGCTCGGAGTACAACGTCCTGGAGCAGAGAAAGAACGGCGTGTACCGCGTGACTCCCGAGGCGCGGAACGGCACCTTCGAGGTCTTCTGCGACATGGAGTCCTACGGCAGCGGCTGGACCGTCATACAGCAGAGGGTCAACGGCTCCGTCAACTTCAACCGCACCTGGCTCGAGTACAAGAAGGGCTTCGGAAACCTCCGGTACGTAACATGTAGCGTGGGTAGCATACTTTTTGCGGGAAATAACTTACGTTTGGCGGGGTTGAAAGAACAAAACGACGTGATTACGGAGAATAACTAACTCTATAAGTCTTACCAAACGTCTTTTTCGGCACTTCATGCAAGCTTTCTTTTAAATATTTCTGTAATTGGAACTCTGATTTCCCGACATGCTGTCTCCATGGAGACCCTACTGGTCTCAACTGATTCAGTGATCAAACCGAAACCGCATTGAGTATAAAACAAGTTTGTCTTCAAATAACTTCTTCTGTCTCAGCAAGAAACATTTTTTCCTAATTTGGAAGTATGCTTCCTACATAGGGAGGCGGTGGTTTTCAGATTGTGGTTTATGTTTAGTAAGTGGGTCACAGTATGGGGACCCATAGGATCGCATTATATCTAAAAAACATATGCGTGCCTGTCTTGTCTGTTTGGTTTGATCAGGAGTGTGTTTGAAGACTTAAAAGGGGTTAATACTGTAATGACAGTATACATTGTTTATTGAGATAATTGTTAATGTCAATTTATTGGACATGGTAATGACTGGCAATGCCTCTTTTCCAACTGAACTTTTTGGTGGGTGCTGAGGCAAAATAATTTCCCCAGGGTCACGTCATTAAAACGTTTGGGGACTCCTGCCAAATCCCCTGGTCTCTCAAAATGATTTTATTCTTGATCTTCTGTCTTCATGCTTTCAAATTAGCACCGACTTACAAATGGAGGATATTATTGAGTTATTAGTTGCTCGTTAAATGTTGAGTACCATCCTAGCACTGCACTGTGTAAATCCATGTGTTTTGGTGAACCAAGGTTCACTGCTTCCTGTGTGAATTGATTCTTTTTGCTCAAATGCCAAAAGAGGAGAAAAGGAAAGGGCACAGGGTTTGCTTTAGTTATCGTGGGCACCCGCCTTCATATCGACAATCTCTGCAAGTTTCGGGGCAATATACTCTGTGGCGATACACACATTCCGGAGATAGAAATTATCCCTATTTTTCAATTTTCCTCCATGCTGCTGTTTGGATGGATTCCATCTGGGAGGAGAAAAAAAAAATGAAGATCAAGTCCACGGCCCGCTGTCAGTGTTGAGATATATTATAGCAGAAACTCATCGGCAAAACACTTTTCTTGTTCCCCTCGTTTCGTCTTGCTCTGCTATACCTTCACTGCTTCATCTTTTATACCTTCCTCCTCCTCATCCTTGTCCTCCTCCCACTCCTCCTCCTCCTCGTCTTGGCAGGTTACAACCGCATCCGATTGCTAAACGAGTCAGGCAATGCGATGCAGCTTTTTAAGTCGTTTTTGGTTTCCTTGTATCACCGCCCTCTCCTCCTCCTCTCCGTTGCAGCGGTGAGTTCTGGCTGGGCAACGACCACATCCACCTGCTGACCAAGGCCAAAGACATGGTCCTTCGCATCGAGCTGGAGGACTTTGAGGGGGTCCGGGAGTACGCCAAGTACGACCAGTTCTACGTGGCCAACGAATATCTGCGCTACCGTCTGTCGGTTAGCGGATACAGGTGCGGCAATGACGTCTTGTCTTGTTGTACAGGTCGAGTTCCCTGACAAGGGGGCGAATTCTTTGTCCTTTGTTCTTTATTCTTTGTCGTGCTTTGGTGGCATTCACTTCATTAGTGGAATTAACAATTTGCCGTCTTTGAAACGTAAGGTGGAGAAATGTTACGCATCGTTGTTTTCTCGGTTCAAGGGCTAGCCCGTAAACAATATAACCCCTAAACCTAAAACGTTGTTGTCATCGATTGATTCCGTTCGAACGTGTATTCATCCTCATGCATATTTTCAGTATCACTGCACCCCAAAACGCAGAGCACAGCACTGCATTTACCGTGACTCAAAGGGGCAGGGCCCCTTTTGAAACATAAGCAAACATCTTACCCCGTTTTACCGTTTCAGTGGCACGGCGGGGAACGCCCTCAGCTTCAACAAGCAGTTCAACCACGACCAGAAGTTCTTCACCACACCTGACCGCGACAACGACATGTACCCCTCCGGCAACTGCGGCGCCTACTACAGCTCGGGTTGGTGGTTCGACGCCTGCATGTCGGCCAACCTCAACGGCAAGTACTACCACAAGCGCTACAAGGGCGTGCGCAACGGCATGTTCTGGGGAACCTGGCACAACATGTCCACGGAGTACTACCCCACCAACTACAGGCAGGCCTTCAAGACGGTGAAGATGATGATCCGGCCCAAGAACTACGCCCCCTAGAGGTCCGGAGGCGGATGTGCAGACGCAGAGACACTGGGGGGCGGGGATAAAGGGCGGGGAATGCGGACACACAAACCTGGACGGACGGACAAGACAACTTATCACGGGCGGATAAAAATATGAATTAAAGGAGACACTGATGGACCAATAGACATTCAGCGCATTATGTACATATACACAGTCCACGCATATATACATGCACACGTGTGCTAATACACAGATTCAAAACAATTGTCCCATGAAAGAGCAGCCTGGACCCACAATGGAAGCATATATGAAAACGTAATTGAGCAAAAAAAACAAATATGACTAAGTTGATGATGAATGAAAATGGATCAATAGACAGATAAATGCACAGCGTAAAGGCTAATAATTTCAAAGACACCAAGAGGCAGAAGGAAGGTCACGGTGAGATAGGAATTTGTAAGCTTATAATCTGTTTATTTGTTTTACTATTTCGATGACATTTGCTTTGCACTTTCGTTCCCATGGCTCGATGCTTTAAGCCTGGTCTAATGCCTTTGGATAAGAACCAGATATGAATACAAAAATGGTAACACTATTTCAAGATTCCCCCCTGTGATGAATTTGCCTCAACTGTTCTTTTGTGAGAATATATAATATAGTTTACTTCGGCCCGCTTTTATATTTGATGTCGAAAAGGCAGTCGATGTTTGATATTGATGGAGAAGGCACTTGTGGTTGCAAAGTGTTGACTCAGTGTCTTCTTTTAAGGTTAAGCCATTTTTTTTTATCCGCTCATAAAAGGTTAAAACATGCCCCAGAAAGTAAGAATGAGGGGAGGTCTGGCCGATTGATAAAACGTTGTGACACATCTCGGTGGGGGGGCAAAGCACTCTGTGAAGTGCTGAAATCCATTGAGCTAGGCTATTATCCTCACCGTTCAGAGAGGTGTTCAAGATTGTCGGGACTCCCATTTGAAATCCCTCAAAAATATCAAAGACAAAGCATACAAACTTACATTTATCCCATGCGATGGACGAGTCTCAAAAAATAGCTTTTTACTTTAAAAAACGCTGAATCGTCACATCATGTTTTGGATTTCATTTATTTTGTATTACTCTCTTTTGGAATACTATGAGACAATGATAGCATCTATCCTGAAAGTTTGGGTATTATTTCAGAGCTGGTCTTAATGCTCAGCAGATTGTGTTGCACTGAAGTGAGGAAACTTTTCATCTGTGCTCCGTCAAACTGGCACAAAAATAATTAGGAGGATTGTTTTCTCTACAGTGAACTTGATTCTTCATGATATTGTTTTTTTTTCTATCTTAAATATATTTAATTTGCCAGCAGTGGCATTAAATACAAACTTAGGTGACTCAAACATGTAGCACGACTGGCTACATGGCTATTAAATAAACATTGAATGTTAACTTTAATAAGGCATGTCTTTAGTATATGAGTCCACATTACAAAGGAAACCACTTTGTAATTTCTTCAGAGATCTGGTAGCCTACTTTCGCTATTTTACAAGAAAATAACTATTGGTTATATGCCAGTCCTTTGGATTCATTTGTTTTGATTATGCAGATTTACTTTACAAGAGCCATGGAAATTTGAATGCGCTCCTTTCTACTGCAAACTTAGTTAAATGTCAGGGTTTTGTGTTATGAAAAATGCACACATAAAATACTAATACTATACTGCCACATTGTGTTCACGTATGATATAGCATTACTTAATCGGGCTGAGAATAAATAGGGTTTATCTATTCTACATATGTACAGTATTTATTTTACTTTTGGTGCAATAGCTTTTATATTTTTAGGGTCAAACAAGGAGTAGTGGACTGTTGATATATGACAATGAGACCTACAATATGTTTTGGGATCCTTCATAAATATTAATGCCTGCAAATTAAGAGCTTTATGTTTGTACATAGTCAAGCTTTTTTATCATTCATATTGCCAAAATCTGTCATGCCAAAAAACATGCTGTTACCTTTTATATCAAAACAACAATAAAGTTTCAACCACATGACTTTCTCTACGAGTGTTTGTGTGTCTGTGTACCTGTTTTGTGTGTGTGTGTGTGTGTGTGTGTGTGCATGGCTGTGAGTGGCTGTGTGTGTGTCTGAGAGAACCTGTTTGGTGTGTGTGTGTGTGCGTCTGAGAGTGTACCTGTGTGTGTGTGTGTGTATGTGTGTGTGTGTGTGTGTGTGTGTGTGTGTGTGTGTGTGTGTGTGTGTGTCTCTGTGAGTGTCTGTGTGTGACTCTGAGAGAACCTGTTTGGTGTGTGTGTGTGTGTGTGTGTGTGTGTGTGTGTACGTGTGTACGTGTGTACGTGTGTACGTGTGTGTGATTGCTGGTACCTGTTCAAAACCACCATGACCAGGCTTTCGAGGAATTAGACGATTCTACCGAAACTGGCAATTAATGGAGACACACCTCTCTCTTTGATTAAACGCTCTATTACCACAGATAAAAGCTCTCCATTTATATTTTAATTGTTTTTCCTACCTCATCTAAACACTGGAAAGCTGGGCTGGCAGAGATGTCCATTTCAAGCGCCAATGCACTCACAGGTATTTCCTCCTCCTCCTCCTCCTCCTTCTCCGTAACCAGCTCTACTGATCCAGACCTGTTCATGCTGGATTTAATTGTAAAGCAGATTACTGGCTAGCTAGATATATCGATTTCCCATCTGTGATTCATGAAGGCGCCATGTGGTTAAACTAATTGACATTAACCATCTAACAATGAATGAAAGTAATTTTTAGCTTCAGCGATAGGCTGGATAAATAATCGGTAGGCTGTTGATACTGTTGGTGTTTGTCAACAATTAGCTTAACTTTTGTTTTTCTTATTATTGTCATTTATCTTTGATAATCATCTGTAAATTCTTACCTTTACGCATTATTTAGAGACTTGTACGTAGAAAAACGGAGCAGCTACACACAAGTTTAGTGCTGATTTATTTCGTCGCTAAGTCAAATCACTGCTCGTATTTGTTAGGGGGAGCCAGTATGGTTGCCACAACAACGGCTTCCCATAGAGGCTTTCATGGAAAGAAATATTTTTCTTAATATATATAATGGAATATATTGAAAATAACGAAAGAAGTCTCTAATAATATCATCAAAATTATTATAAACTGCGCATAAATAAGTATTGATCACAAAGAAACATATTTGTACCCTTCCCGCATTACACCAGCAGGTGGCGTCAAACTCTCATTGACATTGACTCAACAGTGTCGTTGAGTTAGGCCACACATACTCAGGGACTCATAGGGCGGCTGGCCGTATATCTTCGGATGTGAGAGGTTGAGAAATTAGAGCAGTAAAATATCTAAATCAAAGCAGATTCCACCGTGGGCGCCTGGAACCCAGAGGGCTAAGGTGAAAGCAATGGAGATGATGATGTAATAGTGAGATTCCTCTGGGTGTCTTTCCCACGTAGACCCTGAGAGCTGGCATACTATTCAACAGCTGCAGAGACATTCGATTTCACCAGTGTTTGTGTGTGCGTGCGTGCGTGCGTGCGTGCGTGCGTGCGTGCGTGCGTGCGTGTGTGTGTGTGTGTGTGTACTGCCCCTTTCATCTTTAAATTTGAGACTTATGTTTCTGTGAATAAGGCGTACACAATGCGTTCCTTATTCCAAAATCATTTGCCATGGCTTCCCTGACTTTATTGGCAACCCTCTACGTTTTATTTTCATTAGTAAACTTTAGCTGTCTTTGTTTAGAAAGAGTTATGGACATATTCATGGAGGTAATAAGTAAATGTGTTCACATGTGTGAGTCAACAAGATAATATAAGATTGAATAAGATAAGATAAACCAAAGTACAATACAAATAGAGTGAGGAGGTGGAAATGTATATATAAAATGTATATATCTGAAATGCACCACCTAAAATGTATTATAGTTACTCAAATATTGCTTTTATATTGCAATTGTAAGTTGCATTGGAAAAACTAAATCAACTTTATTCTATAGAACGTGAATGTGGGTTTATTTGTTCCATTGCTAGAAAAAGAAAGGTTGTTTTCAAGAAAGAAAGTTGGAACTTCTCACGCTATGGTTGTCCATTTTTTTCTCAACCAGAACAAGTCGGCTACTGGTTTGGGGAGGAAAAGCAATGTGTTTACGTTTGGCTGAGGACACTGCTAAAATTCAACTTGAGTTCCCTCCAACATGCAAAATGTGCCACGTGCTCCAGTTATGATTTCCTTTTAAAAACATTTGAACCAAAGCAGTAGCAGTTTTGTATTAAGGTTTTCGTATACTCTATGTCCCAGCTATGAGGATAAAATGTTAAAAGTCTAATCATAATCATAACCATAATCAATCTGTCCTGAACATTTTTTTCATCCAAATTACTCAGTGTACAGGATGCTGCACAGTCAAACTATGATTATTTTTATTTTAACATCACAGTTCCGGTGAAACTGTAATGGCCCACAATGCAGAACAGATGTAGGCCTCAATGATCACAACACATCTCCAGCCCTAGAGTGGGGTGGGGAAGAGGTGTGGAGGTGATGGTGGAGAAGGGATGCCGGTGGTTTGGAGAAGTTTGGCGTTCATCTAAACATACATTCAGTATTTAGTATAACATAGTGAAGGGTTTCTGAGGACCTCTACCGCTAAAGTGTGTGTATGTTTGTGTTTGTGTGTATTTGCATGTGTGTGCAAGCGTCCTAGTGTGTGTGTGTGTGTGTGTGTGTGTGTGTGTGTGTGTGTGTGTGTGTGTGTGTGTGTGTGTGTGTGT
>JAOPJO010000078.1:15916503-15928332 GCA_027123675.1 Molva macrophthalma | reverse complement strand
CTCCCTCGGTGCGTCTCATGGTTCCACCGGGTTATATAAAGACCCGTGCTTGTATGTTCAGACATGCTCCGCCGATTTCCCTCTCCGGGGTCATATGATCGCCGGAGCGAGGCCCGGTGCGCGGAACAACAGGAGAAGCCCGTCCATAAATAATTAAATAGTTTTGATGTTGGAGGGCCGAGGCTATGCAAGTTCACGGGTTTCTGAGCGCTCACTTGGGTGTGTTTTGAGGGTTTCCATGGCTGTTTGTGGCCCGGTTGAAGTTGTGCGCTGATCCAGAACCGCTGCCCAAAAATGGTAACGATAATGGCAAATTGCATTTATTGCAAATGCGGTGGGCCGCGACAGCCGTATCAAGGATATTGTGGATCTACTGTAAATATCTCAAATTCCATTGACAGTGTCGTATATCTCATATAGCACGAGCACCTGTTGTACGGCCTGCCATTGTTGTCACCCCGCTTGTCAGTGAGACGTCAACCTACACAAGTGGGTCTTCTTCCCTCCCCTAATGCTTTGCTATTTATTTGACATTCCTCTTGTGTCAGAGGCATTAATGTGATCGGACAGTTTTCAGTGTCTGTTTACTTCACGACCACATGCAAAGCTTGTTCCTTGACTTCCAAACTTGCTCTGGATTTTGAACAAAAAAAAGATTATTCATAGAGCCCTCCTTGATGGTCAAGGCATTTTGAAAAAGGAAGTCATTGTCCATCCGCCCATCTATCCGTTTGCTCACGTCGTCTCCATTTTGTTTGGTTCAAACAGTGCAGCGGAGGCATCAACGGAGGGGAGATGGCCATCTTTGCGTCCAGGGCGGGGCCGACCCCCTGCTGGCACCCGGGATGCTTCTCGTGCTCCACGTGTCAGGAGCTGTTGGTGGACCTCATCTATTTCCACCACAACGGCAAGATCCACTGTGGGAGGCACCATGCCGAGGTGCTGAAGCCACGATGCTCCGCCTGTGATGAGGTAAGCCGACGTTTTTAGACCGGGGTTGTGCAAAAAAGGTACGGCCCCCCGACCGCCCCCTCGAGTCCTGAAAAACCAGCCAGTTGAATGCAATACAAGTCAGCCAATGGTGCTCAATGAATGTTGTTCTCATCCGGTTCTCAGACATGCCATAAGGTGTCAGTACGTCGTATCTCTGCTTAACTTTCTATGGGTACCATCTACTACGTAGATGCAAAACAAGAAAAACTGATTTGTGAAATACGTCTATTGGTTGTTCAATTTTGATAGGAATAATTACAGTAGTCAATACTAGTATAAGTATAACTAGTATAGTAGTATTGACATTCAATATCGTAGAATATGCTATACTGACCAAATCGAGCTATAAACTGAAATGTGTGTAATTCTTAGATCATCCTGGCCGATGAGTGCACAGAGGCCGAGGGACGTCATTGGCACATGAAGCACTTTGCCTGTTACGAGTGTGAGGCCATGCTCGGGGGCCAGCGGTACATCATGAAGGACGGCCGCCCTTACTGCTGCGGCTGCTTCGAGTCGCTCTACGCAGAGTACTGTGAGGCTTGTGGCGAGAACATCGGTAAGCGATAAGTCTTGGATTTTGTTAAGCAGCAGAACTTCTTGTTCCTTCTTGAACTTACTTCTGACAAATGATCAAGGACCAGCCTTTGTTTTAGTCGGCGAGGTGGGAACCTCCGTTACAGGTTTCTAACGAAAGTGTCCCCTCCCTTTCAACAACCTAGGTGTGGACCACGCCCAGATGACCTACGAAGGGGTCCACTGGCACGCCACCGACCAGTGCTTCTGCTGTGCCCAGTGCAAAGCCTCCCTGCTGGGCTGTCCCTTCCTGCCCAAAGAGGGTCGCATCTACTGCTCCAAGGCCTGCAGTCAGGGCGAGGACGTCCATGCCTCGGATTCGGCCGATTCGGCCTTCCAGTCGGCCCGCTCCCGCGAGTCCCGCCGCAGTGTCCGCATGGGGAAGAGCAGGCCTGCAGATCAGTGGAGACAGTCCCAAGTGTTGAGCCCCCCTCCTGCTGCCGTGAGCCCCTCAGAGTGCAAGTGCACCAATGGAGACGTTGATGGGGGCATAGACACGAATGTCAATCAGGACATTGATATCGTAGGGCGTAAGCTGGCTCAGGCAGGACTGGAGGAGGAGAGGTACTGGAGAGAGAGGGAAGAACAGGAGGCGGGCGGCGATGAGGACCCGGAAGAGTGGGCGCAGCATGAGGACTTCATGACTCAGCTTCTGCTCAAGTTCGGCGATTGCGGGATGTTCCATCAACCGTCGCCCGAAGCCACCAGCCCCAGCAGTGACAGAATCAGACCAAAGGAGGTCTCTGATCCCTGGCTGAAACCCGAAGCTACTCCCATGGGGGTAAACCTATCCTCGCCAACTTCTCCAAGTCCATCTCAGAGTCAGATCTACAGTCAATCCCAAAGCAATAGCCTCAGCCCTGGATTTATTAGTAAGAAAAACCTTCCTGAGATGTACTGGACTCAGTCCCAGGACGGCTTGGGAGACTCTGCTTATGGGAGCCACCCTGGTCCAGCTAGTGCCAGGAAGATACAGGAGCTGGAGCTAGACAGAGAGGAGGACCAATGTGGACCAGGAAGGCAAACCTTTTGGAGGGACCCCAGGCAATGGTATGAAGACTCCTTGGAGTGTATCACTGACGAGTTGAGAAAGGCAGAGCAAAGTGTGGGAGACTCCATGGACTCATTGGCCCTTTCCAACATCACCGGTAAGAAGCAGACTTTTAATGACATAGATATGCATGTAAACAAATGTTTTGTCGATCTCTGAACATCTTTCTTTATTCTTTGTCACAGGTGCATCAGTAGATGGAGACAGTAAAGAACGAACAATCCTATACTCGCTCCATGGTTTAAAGCCGCCTTTAGAGTCTGTTGAGGACTGTGAGAAGATGAGCAACATGGGAACTCTCAACTCATCCCACATTCACCACAGCGCTAACTCCTTGATGGTCCCAGAACTGGACAACCACCACCACCAACACCAACCCCACCTCCACCAACGCCAGCAGAGGTCGGCTGTGGAGGTGGAAGAGGAGGTTGCCAATGAGATAGGAATGATGGGAATGAGAGGATGTGCCGCCGGAGGATCCTTCTCATTATCTCCCACCCAGGAGGTCTCGTCTCCGTCGTTGCTCCAGGCCCCGGCTCTGAGGAGGAGCCGGTCTCAGAGCAGGCCGCCTCAGATGGTCAAGTTCTCGGAAGACACCGTGGACAACGGATGTTACGATGGCATTGAGGTGAACGTCAGGCAGCACCCCATGAGCGAGCGACCTCAGAGGAGGATTCACCGCAGAGCCGATGAGCCGGCCAGAGAACATGGACGCCCGGCCAGCCACCACGGTCGGAGCAGGCAGGCCCAACACACCGGCAGGCAACGCAGGAGCCGCAAAACCCGCTCGGACAATGCCCTCAACGTGGTTCCCCTGGAGCAAATGCAAAGGCCCTACGAAACCCAGCGGGTGGTTCCGGGCGAGCCTCAAGGTGGAGCGATATTCGGCCAGCCTTCCCAGTGCAGACTGCCCCCCCACTGTCCCCAAACCCAGTCTGATTACGCCGTTCCGAACTCGGCACACATGAGCGACCCGCGGGTCGAACGCATCATGGATCTGTACAGAGACGAGGACGACTGGTGCTCCACCTGCTCCTCCTCTTCCTCAGACTCGGAGGAGGAAGGGTACTTTTTGGGCCAGCCAATCCCTCAGCCTCGCGCCTCTGGTCGCTACCAGTACTATACCGATGACTACCCCACCAGGGTCACGGCCCTTTCCCCACAAAGCCTCGGCTCACGGACTAGTCGCCGCAAAAGTCACAGGGCCAAAAACTGTATCATCTCTTAACGCCGTAAGACAAGCTAGCTAGACCTGTATTTATATAAAGGGGATGCACTCCATTAAGCAAGAAAACCAGAATTTCTGATTTGATAGTTACTTGGACATGGATCAGGTTTGTGAGTCTAGACAGTGTGGAAAGAGATTTTGTATAGAAAGTCATCAGGTAGCTCACTTACATCTTGAGTGTTTGGATTTCAGGTAATGATTTACCAAAGTGACTGCCGTTTCCTTTTTTTTTGCAGTTTCAAAGGTCATTCCAGAAGTGTATAGTTGTTATTATAATCTATTTAATTGTGATTCATAAAGCTTTTTTCATGGATGCTTACATGAAGTAGTATGCAGCGGAACGCATGGACAATTGCTGTGTATTATCCTTTGGCCTTTTTTCTTTCAAGGACTTTATACCCATTATCCTCTTATTGCCAAATGCCATACATATCATCTCTGATACACAATAAAGATTATCCTTCAAACATGGGACACAAACTTCTGAGTCAGCAAAGGACAACATCTGATCAGTGCAATATAGAGCTTGAATATCCGGCTTGTGCTTTCGCCTGACTTTCTTTTCTAGCACTATAATGGATATATGGAGGAGGGCTTCATTTTCTTGTATCCCTATAGTTTTGATATTTGCCAATAAACAACTTTGCTTTGTTTTTCAATTTGTAGTCTGAACATGTTGGAACAATCCCATTGTAAAAACAGAGGTTTGATTCTTTACCTAGCTACTAGAAACTAACCAAATAATTATTTAATAGAGCAAAATGATACTGTATATATTAAGTTAAGATTTGAATACCGGTATTTTCGTATCCTTGTTTTAAGATTCATAAATGTTTCATAAACAACTTCATAAATGTTTTTGAAGCACAATTGGTTGCTACAACACAAGCCAATTTTATGTAAAATGTCACTACTCATTATTCTACAGTTAAGTATCAATAATAATATTTTCAGCAATATCATATTGTAAAAGGTACACAATGCTCTTGTCCTGGTATTAGTGCTTAAGTTCCTGTACAGTCAAGGTACTCGCTAGGTCTGTACCGTCGTTTAAATGCTTTGCGATATAAAAGCTTTTAATAAAAAACACTTTGGAAAGCTTCATATGGGACTGTACTATTTCATTACAATTGAAGAAACGCTTTGTTTTCAAACCATAGTTAAGTATACAAAAGTTGTTCACTATTTACCTACCGAAGTGCTCTTGAGCATATGGTGTGAGGTGTCCTTATTTAATTGGGTTTCATGAACTACATCAACAACATAAAGGAATGTATTTGTTATACGTTTTATTTTCAAAAGTTAAATCAGAATACATAATTTTTAATCACAATACACAAATGTGTGCAGTATGACAAAAATACCCTTTCCTATTTCAAAGGCAAATACAAATCAAACAAATCAGAACCAACATCTTCGGACACTGTAAACAATTGGGCATATTTGGAAGCAGAAACTGACACCAGTCCACAATGTCAAAGTCTACTGCTTAACGACATACATGCTACAAAACAGCTCAGTGTCACTTGTCTGCTTCCAATTATGCAAATCCTACTCGGTTAACAAAAACAGTACATTTTATGGAAGATGTAAGCAAATTAAAACAGCATTGGCACTGTTTGTTCCAGAAAACTAGTTGACCACATTTAAAACCATAACACACCGTTAAGAATAAATAAAAAAAGGACATTACATTTTTCTGTTTTATATACGTTTTTTTCCTGTTTTTCTGTTTTATGAAAAAGAATAAAAAGAAAATTGTTGTAATAACGTTGAACCGGCTCCGGAACAAAATGGATGTGTAGCAAGGCAACACTGTTCATCACCACTGATGTACGCAGCATATTCCCACCAGGAGGTATTGTTTATGCGTGTCCGCAATCCATATCCTCAATCGTCTCAATAAACGTTCTTCAACATCCCCCCCCCCTCCCAAAAAACATACCTGTTCCGGCCATATGTCTCTTCAAGATCTGGGGTCTCCGATTGGCAACTGCTTGACGCTGGAGAGTTTGTGATTGGATGAGCAGCAGGAACACGGGTCAGGCTAGCGTTTCGGGCTGCCGTACCGCCTCATCCAGCTCGCTGATAAAGTGCTTGAGGTCTTCAAGGCAACGCTCCCGGATCTCCCCGAGGTTTTCCCTGAGCGGAACCTGCAGCTGCTTTTCCAAGTTGGGGTCCTTGGCCACCAGCATCTTCACCACCATCCCAAAGGTCTCGCAGTCTTGGCGGTACACCTAGAGGAGATGCAGGGGGAAAAGGAAATGATGCAGCAAGCCGAGTGCATCCACAATGGGAGGTGCTACGGGGTCAAGGTCTAATGCCTAAACATATATTTACATTTAGTCATTTAGCAGAATTTGTTATCCAAAGTGCCTTATAAGTTGGGGCCTGTCTCAATGACCAAAAATATTTAAAGTCGTCTGGAAATGGGTAAAGGTTTGAAGGGACAGAAATAAGGGAGAGGTGCTGAAATGTCTGTTGGGGAGCTGCCATTTCACACAGAGCCACCAATGTCTCATAAGAAAAAAGACAACTTTTAAATTATAAAGGACCCATTGTGTATCCAACTCACACGTTCTTTTGTAATATAAAACAGATTTTTTTCTTTGTCCAGAAAAACAACTACAGATGGGAAAACGCAGGGTTCATAATGTATTTGTCAGGACTTCACAGTATTGGGGGAGAGTATAAGCCAAATAAAAATTGCAAATACTATTGCAGTTTCCAATTTCAAAGTGACTGTGAGTAAAACTTGCAGCCAGTGATTAAAGAATTCCCAGAGTAGAAACACTACACTTTCTTGTAAAATTAACTCTGATCAGGAACAACTGGTTCATTAAAGCAAACAACCAGCATCTGCTCAAGCAAAGCTGGCTAGTGGACCGGTTGAAATGTACATTTAGTTAATGCACATCTAAATTAGGTACAAGGCAACACTGCTTTCAAAGCTTGAATAACACAACAAATCACAGCCAAATAAGACTTTAATCTTACGACTAGAAAGAAGATGTGGGCCCTAAGACACGGCGTCTTAGACACAAAAATTATTTCGCTCAAAATGGCCCAGGGGTGGAAAGCAAATAAAAGAAGCAATGCTGTGTCTGCATTTTTGGTGCTTGATTGCGCAGCACAATTGCTCCACTTTCCTTCAGACAACACTAAACTTACTCATTTCAGTCTGCTCAGCAGCGACTAATTGACGGGGCCCGCGGGGCCTCCCTTCCATGTCCTCCTATTTCTTGTGGTTGTGCCGTCTCTTCATGACTCTTGACAACTGTCTCGCCCTTTTGTCTGCCGTCTCTCTTCCTGGTGATTCCCCGTTTTATTCCTGTTCTTAATGTTCTGCCCTAGTTTTTCGTTCTATTTTTTTCCTCCAATCTTTCCATCCCCGGCTTCACATTTCTTGAGTGATGAGAAGCGCTGCATCTCCCCTGTTGTTTCTGCTGATTAAGTCGGGTATTGAGAGCAGAGAGCAGAGACGAGCGCTTCGTTAGGGAGGGGATGGCAAAGGTCTGCGGGGAGAAGACAGAGCCCCGTACGGTCAGAGAAATGGAAATGTGTGCGATCGGATGTACGCATCCGGAGAACCGGCATGCATCTGCACACATAACCTGGGATATTTATGGGATATTTATGGGATATTTATGGGATATTTATGGGGACTTTGGGGCAAGGGGTAAAGGCAGAGTCCCCATTCAGTGAGGAAAAAGGAAATGTGTGTGATAGGCTGTAGACATCACGAGGACCTGTGTGCCTTTGCACACATGACATGGGTTATTTGTGGAGATCTTCCCCCGGGAATCAACGATGACTACTGTGCTTCGAGGACAGGGTAGGGTGGGGTGGACTCCCTCTTGGGCTTATTTTTAGATGCTTCGTTAGCTCTGGAACAGACCGTCTGTATAGCCGAAAATGTGCTTTAAAGCAGAATGATGAGGAGAATGTTTCCTGTAGCCCTGCGTCATTAGAAAACCTCTGCTTCCCTTTTTATTTTGAATGGATCTACGGAAATAAGGATGCAAAAGTTTCAGTATCTTTATTTTAACCTTCTGGTTAAAGTGAGGAATACGATTTTTTTTTCTGGGAGTCAATAATATTAGCTAGACACAAGTGCCAAGTTGACATTTGCCAGAGACCAGAGATCGCTTTATTTTCTCTGTCCTGTGCTGCAATTGTACAACACTTAACCTAAGTGGAGGAAACAAAGAAAAAACACAGACAAGACTATAATGGTACAAACAGTGACAGGAAGTATTCCAGAGGGGAAACCTGACTTGCAGTCTAGACCTTTCAGTATCTCTGAAGTACAGGCACATTCCTTGGAAACATGCAAGTGCCAAACTGATGTAACAAGTTGCTACAGAACCTTCACGTCTTGGTTTGAACCATCTGTACATGGGTCAAATGGGTACATCAATACATGAATGTATTGATGTACCCATTTCAATGATTTCATTCCAAACGCTTTATTTGAGCAGCCGCCCGTCGATGTCTTAAAAAAAACCATATTCAAAAACTATTTGGGGCTTCACCCTATTTGAGTATCCCTCGGTTGATTGCTGCAAGCTTATTTTTGACGACCGTTCTCGTGGAAGTATCCAATCACACCTCCCTAAACAAAAAAGGCAGACGGAAGGTAGTTCCTAGATAAAAATGCGCTGAAGTAGTACTTCCTGTATTCAAACGCATTTCCTGAAACCCCTCCCTTGTTATCCAATCAGGAAGGAAGCAAACCCGCCTCCCGGGTGGGGTTCTCTTTCTGATTGGTTCTAAGGAGACATCAGGTCAGTTGTTGAATAGATCATTTTCCACAGTTAAAGTAAAAATGGAACTAAACATAGCGTCACGCAATTTTGGTTCCTTTTTGCAAGTACTTGATTGTGGATAAGTGGATATTAAGCCAAATATGCAATATTGGTGAAATACTGCTTTAATGTGTTGAAAGAGAATTAAGCCACGTTTGCATGTATTCACTTCAGATTCACCAATGTATCCAATAAGCAGATTTAGGTCTGTCTGCATAAACTGTTCCAATTCCCTTTGATTGCCAAAGAGAACTATGAAGGAAAATTCTGTCAGGTAATCAGTCAACTATAAACTAATTTGACAAATTTTCCCCCTGCTCTTTGCCGTGTTATTTTTAGACCTGCATGGGAATCTTCATGTTATGAGTGGAAGGTGAAAGTATCTATGTCAGTCTGGCCAACAGGTCTCGGGAAGAGTGGAGAGGGGGGGAAAAAAAAAAACTGGATTAACCCCGCCAGCATTGGAACCTGCTAGAGACATCAGTGAGCTTAAATCAAGCTCGCTTCGTGTCTACTCCTAATAAAACTTAAGAAATCGCGTTGGTCGTGTCCATGACGACAACAATATTTAGACACGGCCCAACCACCGCAAATTCCCTCCTTTTGTATCGCGGGCCATAAACGAGCCGACTATAAAGCACAGAACTTATATCCTTCAGTGCCTCTTGCTGTCCCGTCGCTGAGGCCAAGCTGCAGCCAAAGTCAACGCTGTAGACGGCGAGAGAGAGACGTGGTGTTTCGGCAGACCCCGCTTCACTTCAGCTACGTCAACACGCCCCCGTACCGACACAAAAGGCTCGTTGGGGTTGGGTCGACGTGTTGTGTACGATGAAACGCTTCGTTTTTTGTCTGACGGGAGTGGCAGGAAAAAAATGGAGGCTGGCATCGAACTCGGTATTATTGTGCGCGTGTGTGTGTGTATATATAGAATAGATGGCTGGACCAGATTGAGGCCCTGAAAGGTTAAATATGTGTCAGACATAATCCAAGCGACTAAAGACTAGTGACAACCACGACAGAACCGGTCCTACGGCAGCTTGGTGGGGTGTGTCCAGCACAAGAAGTTATACCATATCATGGACTCTGTTGCTTAGTAATGCCTGTTAGAAGAAAGAAAAATGGACCGAATACGGTTAGTGCCAAATAGTGCCTGTAAGAGCTACTATGGCCCAGGTGGTATTGATGGAGAAGGCTTGACTAAGTGACTTATACATACACATTGTGGGAGGGTCAGAGTAGAGAAAGAAGGCTAAACAATTGAGTCTTTCATGGGGGAAAAGCCGTGTTGCATCATGTTCGGTGGACATGCTCAAGAGCAACTACCGCCCTTACAAGGAGATATATATTAAATCCTCCGTGCATTACAATGCACTTTTCCAGGAAATCGTAACTTTCACAGACACTTGGTTCCATTACAGGAGCAGTAATCCACTTGTAAGCAAGCCCTGTTCCGCTAATCCTTCATATCCTCGCATAGAACACAGGACCGCATCCACGACCGGGGCAAAGCACTCCCAAGTGTTCCCGTATGAGGAACTATCTTGCCTCTACCTCGGATGATGATGATGTCCAAATAGAAAACAGCCGTGATTGTAAACTTACTGCAGTGACGGGATGCCTCCTTCACACGCTGTGCACCATTTACAAGGATAGAACATAATGCCCTCATAAATAACAAAAAAGAAAAAAGGTCAAAAACGTAATCAAGTCCACACACACACAAGGGGGAGGGGGGGGGGACAGTAAAGGAGAAGGGAAGGGTTATATGGATGGGGTAGGTGTAAGGAAACAGCAGGCTGCAGTGTCAGCGGGGCAGCATGTCCTAATAGTTCTAAATAGGCTCCCAGGCGCTGCTCGTTAGGCTCTGTGGCGCAGCTCCATGACAGGGCCCTGTGGCGAAGCTCCGCGTGAGGGCCCCTGTGTGTGTTCGCGCGGGGGCCTACACAAGGGCCCCGCCGCGCATCTTTGCGTGAGGGCCCTGTATAGGCCGCGGGGCAGAGCTGGGTTCACCGGGTGCATTAAAGCAGCAGGCCTTGCGGTGTAGGAATGCCATTCATTAGGAGCGGAGGTGAAAGACTGTGGGAATCCTTAAGCAGAAATCTCCTACACTAGAGCACACGAGCTCTCATTAACAAGATAGAAAATGTTTGCCAAATGTCCTCCATTAATGCGTTTATGGGTTTCACCATATGCGTGTGGTTACGTCTGCTCGCCTGCTGCGTCTTGTTTATTGATAACCATGTATAGAAATCCATCATATAAATTCCTGCAGATGCATTAGATATGAAAGACAGGCCAATCCTCATCCTGTCTTGAGTAATATGTAATCATGTGTCGAGCATAATTTGTCTCTCGGTGTGGGTATTTCCAAAGGCACTAGTGAAGCTGTGTCTGTGTGTGTTTTGTAGGAACCTATAGGGGCCTTTCCAGTAAAACAACAAGAGCCGGCGTGCATACGCTGGTAATCGTTGGGCTTGTAGCTCGTAAAATGTCTCATCCTAAATTGGCAGGTAACCAACAGTCATTTGTACGTCTTACTCTTTAGGCATTAAAAATAAACTATTTCTTCAGGGTGAAAAACGCATTTTATGTACCTCCTCTCTGAGATGATGACCTTAATGGTTTTACTCTGCCACGTGAGAGAGAATGCATTAATGAGTAGTGGTTTCATGAATGTCAGCCAGGCAGTGTAATCCCGGTGTGTGAGACACACAATCCAAGCACACCAAGACGAATGGCAGTGCATGCCGGGGATATGTGCACAACAAAGCTAAAATACAATGGTGCAACTGAGTTTGTGCGATCACAAAAAGGGCTGCTCACTACTCGTGACAAGGGCTGGTTATCGTCTGACGCGTTTCACACGGCACAGCGCCGCCAAAATGAAATGACTCGTTTTTTTTTTTTCCAGTCGGTACTTGACCGAGACTCCCTTGGACTCCTATAGAAAAACACCGTTTCGAAATTCGGAAAAAAAAATGAGGACCAACGAGGCACCTTTTCGATATCCCGCGCCTTGGTGGAGATGGCGTGGGCCCGCCGCTCCTGGAAGTCATCCGCGGCGGTCTTGTGGACCTCCTCCACCGGGGGGACGGGCGGGGCCGCGGGCTCCTCTCTCTCTAACAGCTGTATGGGGAGCCGAACATTGTCAACATATACAATTGCCACGATCT
>JAOPJO010000078.1:15893520-15906787 GCA_027123675.1 Molva macrophthalma | reverse complement strand
CACACACACACACACACACACACACACACACACACACACACACACACACACACACACACACACACACACACACGTATTTATACTCTATATGGCCATGTGCCTCTTTAAGGGAAAGAGCTTCAAAGAACCATGGTTGCATGTGTTGTATCATTGTGGCTTGCGAGAGAGCCGTAGACTTATCTTTTAGTCTACGGTTTTTAATCCAAAACCAAATATGAAATCTTATTTTGTCCCTTTATCTACATAGATAAAGGGACAGATTCATGAGCAGGTAGGGGTGAGGGCGTCTTGCTAAAGGATGCTTACAGTCAGGTGGCCTGCAGGCATTGGGATTCAAAGATAGAACCTGAGAGTCAAACATCCTACCCACTACATTATCCCGCCTCCAGTGGAAATCGTTTCCCTTCTGACTCACTGCATGACGTGCATGCTGGACAGGATGCTGATACATCCCTATGAAGAGATCAGTCGCTAAAGCTGCACCATGAAGCTTTTGCACTGCAGTTGTACTGTAGAGTAACGATGAAACCAAGTCACCCCTTCGAACCCCTTGGTTATTTAAAAAGCAGTGTTTCACCTGCTCTCCACACTAAACACCACACCCCCTGGTGTCGCTGAAGTTCCCATCCTCACATCCTAGACTCTGCAAGAACCATCCAACAATTTGCTTACATAAAAACATCCGTGGGTTGATTTCAGTTATGGGTGGAAAGGTTTTATCTTTTTAAGAACATAAAGTGATATTTAACTTAACTTTGGTGTTTGGAACAAAAAAGCGAAAGCAGCAGTGGAAACGTTACAAAGAGCAGGGTTAAGATAAGAAGGGGTGGGCGAGTAGCAAGCCTAATATGGCTTCGACTCGGCACAAGCATATGGTGTAAACACACAAGGTGGAACTGGTCCAGCACGGCCTAGATAATGGTCCAGGAATGTGGACACGACTGTTTCCGTTCCTGTGCTTCGTCAAGGACCCGACACCAGAATCCAACATCAATACTGGACACGATTACACAACCAGTCCAAGTATAATATATGCTTTACACTTCTTTTTTTTGTATGTTCCGCACTTTTTCTTTTTACATTACAATGACTGGTCTAAAAAAATGTATACTTTTATACATTTTTATATACTACTTTATTGTGTATGTGTATACGTCTTCCATATATATTTTTAAGTCTTCTTTTTATTCTATTTGGGTCTTTTTCCATTCATATTAGTATGGCAGTTGGGCAGTTTGTATGCGCTTAATTGAGTCAGACAAACCAAAATACAGCCATGGGAGCTCATAAAAGCTGGTTGGAACAGAATGGATGTCAATGGATCGCCAATTGCCCAATTATGGAACATGGCTACACCACAAGAGGGAGTTTGAGCTGCACAAAAATCCTGGCTGATTTAAATCTGGACATAGAAAAAGGTCAGAAATGAATACCTGGAGGTATTAACAAACCGGCCAAATCCTCTAAGGTTGAAATATAATTCTGTGCTGAAACAGCAGCATAATTGAGCTACTGAGTATGTGGTGATCTACATAACGAGACGACGAAACGTTGTACAAACGATCACGTAAATGCAAAACCTCCTCAACTACTCTACCGGGACCTAACAGGAAAGTCATCTCGCTGTGTACATTCTGTGATCTACGCCCGTGATGTGTTGACCCGCGAGGGAACCTGCGGTGGCTAGAGGACGGACGCAGAAGCATAATTCATGCTTCAGCCGCAGCCGGCACTGGATCCGAGGCAGCCTTGAACGGAGCGCGCGCAGAGGGGGAATGAATGAAGGGCCGATGTAGGTTGGGCCAGACGTCCGTGATTTACGATGCACTGTACTATACAAATAAACCTTTCACACTAGGTTATTGAAGAATGGAGGCGTGCCACTAGCCTCCCCTGCTCCCTAGGCCAAACCGCTCACTCCCTATGGGATAGACGGAAGGAAGGGAACACCAAACTCTGGTTCGTAGCACAGACCGGATTGTGTTGTGTTACGGCGATGACGTTTATATAACATCAACCCATGACGAAACAAGCTATTACATATCCATTGTAAATATTTGTGTGTTATGCCAACCGAGGATTTAAAAATAGGTCAAACGGGGAATTTTACTTGGTTTGTAAGGGAAGAAGTGAGTAAGCAGCAAGGGCAATGAAAACAAAAGACATGGCAAAACTGAGACTGAGAAAAACTGAGAAATTAGATATACCTGCACTGTGAATATTTTGAATAATAATATTTTAATTCATAGTTTACTCAATAAAAAGGCAACTGAAAGGTTTTTGGGTCTTACCCAAACTCCACGGTGCGTGCTGGATGGGGGTCTTCCCGGGGTACTCTGTATGGATATTCCTCCTGAAAAACCAAAAAGCAGACATAATATGCATGGTTATGGTGAGAATGACCTGAGAAGAGCATTAAACGGTTAAAAAAATAATAATAAAAATAACACATTCCGGCTTCTTTTCTTTAAACAAACATTACATCACCAAGTGCAAAAGGAGGTGGGTATAAAATTTCGTCGTCCTCCAATTACTCGCCTCGTACCGCAAATCTAATCCTTTAGGATCAATAATACACATCCCGGCCATGTTAAGTGCTGCCTTAATACCCTCGCTTACTTGGATGCCTTGTATTACAGAGGCAATAACACTCGCACTCTCTAAAGTCTACATATGTAAGAGTATAAGGTTTCCATAAAATACAGCTCTTCATCCCCATAGATTTGAATCACTCATCGTAACAAGAAATGTGCACATAGTGAACACTAGGGGGCGGCACAGAACAGCACTCCACTATAGATTTTGGATCCCATTTAATTCTAGTGTATCACCATTAAATACAGAGAAGGCCTCTTCCTAGTTTTCCCCATCTTCTGTCTCTACTTTAGTGAGAGTGACCTCTATGTACATTGCATCCCTAACCTGGGAACCAGACGTATCTGGGAGCTCAATGTTTTATTTGCTCTGGCGGATGAAACTGGCCGGCACCCCTTCCGTTCAGACAGATTCCCAGCCGCCAATGATCTATTATGGGGTGGGTTTGGCAGGTTGAGTGTACAGAGGAGTGCCGCTGAGGCATTTTCGCTGAATCCGCTACCGTGACAGTTCTGAACAAACTGGCCGGTATATTTTCTCTAAAAGAAGAACAAACAACTGCATTTAAAGCTTTTGTTGATAAGAAAAGACGTGTTTGCCGTACTTCCGACATAATTTGGTTATCGCTCAGCGCTAAGTCACACGTTTCACTGCTCTGATAAGATGTCTATCCAATGATGTCCAGAGGCATTGTGGTCCGCGCCCGTTGATAACGCCCCTTGGAAACCGAAAATGAACTGAGAGGTTCCAGACTAATACTTCCGAAATTGGTCTGGCGATGTAAGGTAGCCGAGTAATAGTTTTTTTCCTACAGCGCTTGGCCAAAGGGATTCTAATAATGGGAGAGTGCAGTGCTAGGGTGTTAAGACACCCTGGCCACAAATAAAACAAAAGTACAACCAATAAAAAAAAGAAAATGAGTAGCTCAGAAACCACTCACCCTCCTCGCTGGTGGGCCAGCCCTGCGCTCGGCGGGGAAATGGAGGCTGTCGCCATGGTAACCCCTCTGCTCTTCGGCGTGGTAATTGCGAGGGCCACCTCCGTTGGGGAAGTACCGAGGGGCTCCCTCGTACTCGTAGCCGCCGCGGCCGTAGTCCTCCTCCGGCCGTCCGAACGGGCCCCTCCTCTCCGCGGCCCCTGCCGTTCGAGGGTACGGCATCTGGAAGGAACCGACGGGGAGCCATTTTCACCTTCGTCTCATCTGTGCCATCGTTCATTCCTCATCATTCTGGTATTAAATACCTCTTACTTGACCCACAAAATACAACCGCTTGAGAAACCTGTGAAGCTACTTCTTCATGGTACTTCAGCTCATACTGGATATAATATAAGCGCAAGATGAAGACTAACAATATGTTTATTTTTGAAAAGAAGTATTGCCCTAATCTAATGTTCCTCAAAACACAATTTGGGTGCTTATCGCACTTATCATGAAAATATAAAAAGGACCCAGTGGTCCCTTGAATCAAGCAATATTTACCGGGGTCTCTTCTTAATGAGTAAATATTACCCTAATTAAAATATATTTTTGGTTGAATTGTGCTATCAAACACATCAGTTTGCGTAGACACGAATTAGAAGGCTACAGTGACCTAGGTTAATTGCCTCATTTCTGCAGAGAAATCGGATAAATCCTATTCTCGCTTTTTCTGGTCAATCACAGCAAGTTGACATCCACGTATCCCGTGGATGTTATCAAATTAATAAAAGTGACTTTCAACCTTGTAGCCTACCAAAAGCTTGGATGGGCTTTAAGGGGGAGGGAGGAGATGAGGAGCACAGCTTTTCATTTTTAAAGTTTAGACTAAGCTAGCTTGAAATTTCCATTCCAGGCCCGACTGTGTGTTTTCATTCACTATTCTCAGAGTAACCCGGGTTGAAAGATATGAAATAATTGGCCGACAAACACCATCTGCTGCAGCTATGGAAGCAAGCAAACAAACTGGATCAACTGAGGTAGTAGTAGACTCAACCCAACCTTAAAAGCCTTGTCCTCCTTTGAAAAAGCTCCATGACAAGAGCATGCTAAAAAAGCAAATCTTAGAGTTGAATTTGAAAGATGGAGACAGCATAGAGCCCAGCAGGATTTCTAGATGGATGCTACATGAGCTGGGTTATAATTTCCAAACAATAAATACATTGCAAATGTACACATTAGCTGATCACTTGTCATTGTCGAAATATAACAATTGCACTCGTCTCAAAATATAAAGTTGCGCTTGGCTCGTTTTGTGTTCTTGTTTGTACAATGTCCTCAACCTGGCAACCAGCGTGAGCTTCAAGTCTGGGGAGGAGGCTGCGGGCGGACACAACTCTCTCCGATATGGTGAATTTGGTCTGTGGTGCCCATTTTAAACAATTTGACATTTGGTACCTTTAAGGTAGCTCATTTACAATGTTGGCTGCCTGAGACTCATTAGATAATCATAGAACGAGACATTACAGATGATTTACATCCCACAAGATGACACAGGCGTATCGGAAGGTTGCTAGTTTGATCCCTGGCTACTCATAGCTGAGTGTTGGGGTGTCCCTGAGCAAGACTCCCGACGAGCCTTGCATGGCTGTCTCTGCCGTGAATGTGTGTATGTCGCTTTGGATTGCCCTAAATGTGAATGTAATCTTGTCATACATAACAGACAGAATCTGTCTCACAATGAGAGAATGGGGATACAACGTCAGAAATGTATCGCCACAAAAAAACGCCACAAATACTTTGAAAGGGTCCAATGTTCATTCAAATCAACTGTTATGCTTGATCCAATGTAAAACCAAACCAAACCATGCTAAGGATAGTCAAGCTAAGAATCAATCTTAAATATGGGGACATTCTTGCCATGATTTATTGTCAATGTTAGATAGACAGAAACAAGGGACTCACTGCTCTCTCTGGTATGAAGCGCTCCTCATAAACATCCCGCGTGCTCCTTTCTCTTCTATACGTCACTGGAAGGGGGAGACAAGGATCAACAGGCAGGTTAACAAATAAGTTTACCTCAACTGTCGATAATGTTCACATTTAGATTTGCATCTACATTTCTACAACTCTCATTGTGTATATAGTATGCTTTGGGCTTTATTCTTAGTTTACAGTTGTTTTTAAATGTCTTTAATACCATCCTGTACTTTCTGCTGTGACAACTGCATTTCCCGTCTGGGATTAATAAAAACATAATATTGTATCTTAAGACGACCAAAATGACCAGCTAGCTTCATTCTGCTGTATGATTTAATTGAACAGGTTCCCTATACTATTTAGCAGATGCCATTTAGGAGCAGGTAGGGGTTAGGTACCTTGCTCAGGGGCACCTACAGGTGCAGTATAATGCAGACATTGGGGATCAAAGCATGAAATTGTAAACTGGGAGTTGAAAACCCTTTCCACGACACTATCCTGTTCCATATAAAGGCAACTTCCTTAGTAAAATAAAATTGAGGAAGTTACCTGCGTTTTTGTTTTACAGAAATGATATGCACCTAATAAACATGTTATGATATGCACTGATGGTTAAAGTTTACACATACAACATTTCTGATTCAATTTAGAGCAGAGAGCTCTCCTGATATTATAATCTTATCAATTATATTTTTTAAAACCACTGCTGAATAAAGAAATACAAAACAAGGATGAGAGCAGACTTACTTGTTGGCTAAATGGCTTGCAAAGGGTTTAAACAAAAAAGCTCTTCAAGAAGATCTATGGGAAGATGAAGACAAGTTTAGTGCAAGCAATCAAGAGTACTATTGAACGATGCAAAGGTTGAAATATGACAACCTTGTCTCCTAGAAGTGGACGAGTCAAGGGGACGAGTATCTTTTCAATATTTGAAGTCGTTGATGTCTAACAGATAGTTTTATTTCTTATTTAACAATGAATCTGTGGATAAAATATAAATATGCATTTGAAGTTCATCACTTACAATGTCCTAGAACTGAGATGAATGGAAATGTATCAGAACTAAGTCAATGCGAATGACAACGTATAACATCACAAGACAACACATTTCGGACATCTTCCAACAGTATCCATCGTGTTCACATGCATACATATATCCAATTACTTCCATACAACTTGATCATTATACATGTTTAGTAGGGGTGTAACTTTTAAAGTATAACAGTTAACTTTATGTTTAGGCAAATTCCTACCCTATGGTCTCCTATGGCAGAATGACACTATTGCTAATAACCCAACAATACAGGTGGAAATAACCACATCGACTTGGCTAGGAACAACCTAGCTCACTAACACCTGAATAAACAACGCCGACGGCTTAAGGCAACGTGATCATGTTGATCCAACACAAATAAAGGGGTATGAAAGCAAAACAATGACCATGTAGCTGTAGCATGTATGCTAGGAAAACAGTCTCACCTCGACTCCGTCTGTATCTGCAGTGACAGTATCTTTGATTGGACGAGTCGCACCTTACGTCATCGCCCTGCGACATGATGTTTTCCTGTTCGTCGGATTCGCCCCAATTTCCCATAATATAATCGTCTCTCTATTGGGGTTCACATTGTGGGTAAGTTGTCTGTTCAAGCAATAAGAGTGGATTACTTAAATATGTAAATTGATGTTATTATGGATTCGTATGTCTTTGACAATTAACACACTTGCAATAAACCCAACTTATATTTCCAGTGCCTCGACAGATGAGACCAAAATGAGCGGGGGTTTGGCACCAAGTAAAAGCACTGTGTATGTCTCGAATCTGCCTTTCTCTCTGACAAACAACGACCTTCATAAGGTATTGTATTTGTTTAAACCACAGTATGACCTAATGTAAAATCAATACTTGGTGATTGTGTTTCATGTAGTCATATACTAGTTCCAAGTGTACTGTTTGCAAACAATTTCGACTCAGGTATTTGTCATTTGTTTTTGTTTCAGCTTTTCACCAAGTATGGCAAAGTTGTGAAGTAAGTACATCACATGAAAAAGCCTATGAAGTTGCAAACAACCTGTATTTTGTGTGGTCCTCAACCATACATAGTTGTGTTGAAATTTCTTGTCAGTGTATCATCATAAGTAAGTCCTCATTAAGACAATCTAATTTATAATATTAACAAAGTGGCAATGTGTTTTTCAAGGGTTACAATTGTTAAGGATAAAGAGACACGCCAATCTAAAGGAGTGGCATTTGTTCTCTTTTTGGACAAAGAATCAGCCCAAAACTGTTCACGATCAATAAACAACAAACAGGTGAGACTACTCTGAATGTGCAGGCTGCAACTTCACTTAAAGCCAAAGCCTACTCTGAATGTGTAGCCTGCAACTTCACTTAAAGCCAAAAAACACACTGAATGTGTAGGCTTCAACTTCACTTAAAGCCAAAGCCTACTCTGAATGTGTAGGCTTCAACTTCCTTTAAAGCCAAATCCTACTCTGAATGTGTAGGCTTCAACTTCACTTAAAGCCAAAGCCTGCGCTGAATGTATAGGCTTCAACTTCACTTAAAGCCAAAGCCTACACTAAATGTGTAGGCTTCAACTTCACTTAAAGTCAACGTTCAAGGATGTGTGACCACCGGTGTATTTTTATGTTGTTATTTTATAATCGCCAACATCCCCAGTGAAATGATCGAAACCTAACTATAGTTTTCTCCTGCCTTCAAGCAATTGTCTGTCTAGATACTCTGTAGCTGTTGTGTTTAGAAAGGTTTTTTGTTCAGCACTTAACATTTGTGTAGGTACTCCCAATATTGATTGTATGCTTTGTTTTTAACCTCACTTGTAACTCCCTCAGATACAAATATCTGCTAATTGACAACATGCATCTAGCCAAAGAGCCCCCAGCAGTGGAAAAAAATTATTGTGGCTTTGAGTTATTTCCTTGATGATGGCGGTAATAGCAAAACATAGATATTTGGGGTGTTCTTTTAATGTTATTTTGTAAGAACCCAGGGGGTGAGGATTATAGACACTTGTCTTTTCTTTCTTGCTTGCTTTCTTTCTTTTCTTTTGGCCTTGGTTACAAACAGTGACTTACTGTGGATTTGTAGGTACATGTCATTTATGAGGAGGTTGGGGTTGACAGCCCAGCTCTATCCTGCCCCTACCATTCAAAGCTAACTCTTTTTCATTCAGCTGTTTGGCAGAACAGTGAAGGCAAGCATTGCCGTTGACAACGGGCGGACAACTGAGTTCATCCGCAGACGGAACTACCAAGACAAGACCAAATGCTACGAGTGTGGGGTAAGTCTGTCCATCTTCTATGTTCAGAAGAAAGTTTATATACGCGGGAGGCTTGATTTCTAAGGGGTCTAAGGGTTAGGGATACCGGTATCAGTTTAAAAACAAAAAGGTTATCTTTTAATAGATTCAAATTATAAAACATGTTAGAACATGATAAGACAAAGATGTCAAACCTTACACTCTTGTGTATTCTACACTAGGATGAGGGACACCTGAGCTATGCGTGCCCCAAAAACATGCTGGGAGAGCGAGAACCACCAAAGAAGAAAGAGAAAAAGAAGAAGAAAAAGGCCCAGCAGACAGACCATGTGTACGTAATCACCTTTAATCAATGTCCAGTCTATATATTATGAGGCTTTATTACGTAGAACTGGTTACATTTAAATGCATATGTTGTATATAATACTATGTATAGTTTTTTTTCTAAAAAACAGATTTGTTTATTCAAATAAATGATGTTCAAATAGAAAAAGCACAGATGTCTATTAACACACACGCCTCCATGTCCTATAGGTCAAAATTGAAATGATTATGTGTGTATTAGTCAAGTCAATTCATGTAAACATGTTATTAGATGCACCGCATGTACAGTATAGACAAATTAAGACAGCATAGAGCATAAATTAATATGACAATCATAATTTATACACACAGAATAACCAATACACAGACTGACTGAAAGATCAGCACAATATCTCAGCTGGAATTAAAAACCAATGACAAAAGATAGGTTTTCTATGGTAGGTATTAGTGGGTGTACAGGAGAGAGAAACAAAGATGAAACAAGGGAAATTGTTTCTACTTTTCTTTTTATATCTGATACAAATAATTAACGGTGCATAATGAACCAAAACTGTCACACGACTATTTTTGCTTCTCTTGTCCTGAATTTTTTTCCCTCATTAGTGAAGACGAGGAAGAAGAAAGTGAGGAAGAGGGAGGTGAAGACCCTGCCCTGGACAGCCTAAGTCAAGCTATAGCATTCCAGGTTAGTACCTAATGTTTATGACACAAAGTAGACATGGTACTGCTCCAGAAACTGAGAGAATGTGGTGTGACTGAAAAACAATTACCTTTGAAGCAGTTGCATGTCTACTTTGTGACATAAAGTAGACATGCTACTGCTCCAAAGAGTGAGAGAATGTGGGGTGTCTCAAAAACAATTACCTTTGGTAACCATTGTAACACTCTGCTCTCTGTCTTAAACCAGTGGTTCCCCACCCATTTTGAACACTGTACCCCTAAACAATTTAATGCATGGCTCAAGTTTCCCCTATTTTCATAACACACCTTTTGTCCAACATACCTGAACAAGGGACACAGAGAGTTGGCTAGGAGCAATACTGGAGCACAGAACAACATACATTCTGAAAAGGCCTCAGTTAAACTGCTGTAGTTAAGATTGGAGAGTCCTAAAGCGAGAGGGCTGAAAAGAGTAGAAGATGGCAAGATTTAGAAAACAAACAACAAAAAAGTCCCCCTGTCTCTCTGCTCCCTCTAACCCTATGTTTTTCCATCATAGAGAAGTGTTGCAGTTCACACACCTGTGATTGACAGGCAAGATGGATTCACCGAACCAATCAGGCAAGAGACGCCCTGCTTGATCAGAAATGAGCAGGAGCAGTACAAAATCGAAATAGGCTCATGCAGAGGCAGGCGATGTCAAATTGAAACAGATATTCTCACAGAGCATGCTATAGCTGATCGATCCATTTCTAACAAACACACTAAAATAATAGCTATTAAATCTTACCTACAACACCAATTGAATACAGTTTAAGAGTTGCATACAGTAGTAGCATGATAATTGTATTGTATTCCGTTTTATTTTATTTTACTTATCCACTGGGAACCACACAACACATACCCCTAGTAATATACGTAACCCTGGTTGGGAATCGCTGTATTCAACTACTTCCATGGTATTACGTGAGGTGCTGTCTGTGAGATTTAAGAGCTATCATTTGTAAGAAATCCTATAGCCATCTGTCAGATGTTAATCTGTTACGGTATACTGCATGCCTGCCTCTGTATCTGTATTTAGAGTTTCGACCGCTCCCTGCTTATTTCTGACCAATCAGGCCATCTAATTTGTGATTCATTTTGAGAATCCATCTTGCCTGTCAATCATATTGGTGCACACCACCAGAATCCCTAAGGGTCTCATAGCTCCACCACAGGTTGGTCTGATGAATGCAACACTTGATGTTGCATTCAATGGTGGAGAAATGGAGGGAGGGAGTGGTGATTTTGTTTTGCCTATTTTTTCCCTTCTGTTTTCTGCTCTCTCTCTCTTTACATATCTCAAATCGTACCTACAGCAGCTTTAAGTGTGAATAGAATGGATGGATTCCATTGCATTCCCTGCACCCAGACACTATCACAAACTCTCCATTCTTTGAGGTGCTGTCATCCTTTTCTCTGTTTGTATGTCCTTCATAGCAAGCTAGTATGGACAACGAACAGCAACGCCGGAGGAACAAGGAACAAGCGGCTGCTCTTAATGAAGGCGGCTCTCAAGCCTCCACATCCGACGACTCCAAAAAACCCAGGATCAAAAAGAGTGCATACTTTAGTGACGAAGAGGAACTCAGTGACTGATCATGTGTGGTTGGAGGTCACAGGCTGTGTAAAATGTAGCCTACATATTTAAAAGTTGTATAGTGAATGCCCCATTTGTAATATGTATTTTCTGTTGAATAATGTGTCAGCACTGTGGAAAACCGGCGTTTCACAGTTAAAGTAAAATGTGAAGGAGTAAAATTAGCTCTTTTCCATCTCTAGCCAGCCATTCTTTTTCATTTTCTATGTAAATAGTGTTTTTTTGTATGGATTAGTTAAATTAGTCTTATGCTGGCCAATAAACTGTTAATAGAAAACAACGTCAACTGTGTTTATTATTTGAATGTATCTAAGGTATAACAACACATCGATGCTATGCTTGGTTGTGGTTAACCAATCTCTTGCACAGTCAGCATTGTGCTCCTGTGCTTTTATGGGGGGAAAGCAAGCATATCCGGCGAGGGATTCCCTGGTGTTGTGTTTGAAGTCGATCTGGTGGATGGGACATCGAGTAAAAGGATAGTGCATGCTTAAACATTAAAGGGGAGGGGGGGGGGAGAAAAGCCACATTGAGGTTGTGACATTGTAACCGCTCTAACACAACGTACACGGCGGCATTGTGGTCGGGATGTATTCATCATCAAGAAGAATGTCAGCCTCAGGAAATGGCTCGGCCTCTGATTGGACGGGGGCAAGCCACGTGACCGGTTTTCCAACCGGAGTTTCCACGACAGCTGGAAGCCGAGCGGCACAGGCGCGTCGTCGGTTCTTTGAAAAATAATAAGGACTATCCTCGTTTCAACACCTTCAAATAAACCCCGTCTGGCATGGGCGACAAGAGGAGTCCTACAAGGTAACGACCGAGTTATTACTTCCTCGATAACCAAGCAAGAAAAACGACAGCGACGAGCTCAAAAAAAAAAAATCGGAATTCTCTACGGTCGCTCACTCGCCCTCCCTCTCTCCCTCGCTCTAAATGCCCATCTTTAGTGAGTGTGTGTGCGATTTCCTATGTGTGTGTGTTTTATAACCGTATCGCCAATTACAATGTCGGATCACAGAGCTCGGGGGTTGATTTTCTTATCCGATAGCCTTTCTTGAATGTTATACCATCAATGGCGTGCTATACCCGTACTCTGATGCGGATATGAATTAAAACTCTCACTATTTCCGTCTCTTTCTTCCCCCCTTTTGCTCGGTTTGTTTTGTTTAAAGGCCGAAGCGTCAACCGAAGCCCTCTTCAGACGAGGGGTATTGGGACTGTAGCGTGTGCACGTACAAGAACACAGCGGAGGCTTTTAAGTGCATGATGTGCGATGTCAGGAAAGGGACGTCAACAAGGTAAGGGACCGTATAAAACGACATCCGATTCGATTCAAGGTTTTGATTTATTGTGATATTCTAAGGACATTCAATGTAATCCTCGTTTGTTTCTTCAAAGGACAACGTATAATTGCTGCACTTTGCAGCGACTAGTTCTTACGTAGCATTTGCCCCATGTTTTATGTTCAATGTTATGCAGCCTATTTCTGGTGTGCAACCGTGTTCCATTTTCGACTACGCGAATGATTAATCGAAACCAGTCATTGTTTCTGTTTAATCCTTTTTTTAATGTAGGTTGTTACCACATTTTATACCCGGCAAAATGCCAACATTGAAACTGTTAGAAAACCAGGCCATATGCATTCTGGACGAGCATTTATCCCTTTTTATTACCCTGGAGAAATCCATTGCATACTTGTGCAACTACAAATTTGATAAACACAGAGACACCTGCTAGGGGCAACAAATATAATTACCCTCCAGACCTTGGCAGCATCCACACATGTATTTACCAGAAGTGTGTGTGTGTGTGTGTGTGTGTGTGTGTGTGTGTGTGTGTGTGTGTGTGTGTGTGTGTGTGTGTGTGTGT
>JAOPJO010000078.1:15762139-15774796 GCA_027123675.1 Molva macrophthalma | reverse complement strand
AGAGAGAGAGAGAGAGAGAGAGAGAGAGAGAGAGAGAGAGAGAGGAGAGAGAGAGAGAGAGAGCGAGAGAGAGAGAGAGAGAGAGAGAGAGAGAGAGGAGAGAGAGAGAGGAGAGAGAGGAGAGAGGAGAAAGATCAATGGACGAATGCCTCATTAAAACCTTAAAATAAAGGTGTAATAATAGTAATAATTATGATAATAATAATCATCATATTTTCAAAAACATTATATCATCATATTTTTCCCAAAGCAAATATACTTAATTACCCAGTATATATGCATACTAGAAAACTATCTAAAAGTATAAAGATGCTTTTTTCCACCTATTTTGCTTCACCCTCACTCTCATCCCCGTGACAACACTGACCCCCGTGAGAACCATCTCACGATGACCGGACACCAGCTCGTTACAATATAACGGGTTGGTTTCCGGTCATCGTTATATAAACACACGGGGTCATGAAACAACACACAGAGCATGGCGGCGCTAGGCTACCGGTCGTCGCCCACGGGGAGGGCTGCGTTGTCCTTCAGCCAGGTCACGGTGGGGACTAGCGACGGGTCATGTTTGACCCTGCACTCAAACACGGCGTCCATGTTCCTCTCCACCACCTTGTACTCCGGCAGCCTCAGGATACGAGTGGGCTCTGGGAGAACGCGGACATGCAGGGTATATTACTTCAGTGCCATTGCTTTAATACAGCATTATGGCTTTAGACAGAGCATGTTAGCTAGCATGACACATCCAAATGTTATACCATTAGCTTTAATAGCGCATATTAGCAAGTATGCTACATGCTTCATCTCCATTAAAACATTCCCATAAAGTAAATTTAGCATTTTAGCAATACAATTAGAGTGACCATTCAAACGATATAACCTAAAGACCAGTCTAATTTCAACAGTTTTGGAAGTCTTAGTGTTTGTGAGTTTCAATGATTCAGTCGGCTGACCTTTGACCTCCAGGAGGACGTGGTTCTCCTTGATGCCCAGAGCGTTGGTGGCGATGCAGGTGTACCTGCCGCTGTTGAGCGGCTGGGCCGTGTGGATCTCCAGCGTGCCGTTCTCGTGGATCACGTACGGGTCCGTGTTCTGGATGGCTGTCGTGCTGCCCTTAAACCTGCGAGAGAGGGGTTTAGGTGCATCTATTTGGATGGTTCATATCATTGAGTAGTTACCAACAATAGTTTTCGTAAAGTAAAGTTCAGTGAAGCTCAATTGGAATTTAGTGTCAGCTAGATAATTATGGTTGGATTCAAGTTTAATTTGGCGGTTTTGGCACAACAGTATAACACATTTTATAACCTTAAGGTTGTTGAAGAAGACCTTCTTTCATTAGGTCATATCACTAAATATTTAAAACCGTTGACTGTGTTGAAATTATGCAATTTGAGATGAGTAATTGCAGCACATCTTCCTACATAATTCATCACTTCAACACAATTTTTTATTTATTTCAAATGTTTTATTTAGTTCACTGTATTCTCGAAAGCTAGGTGAACCAAACTCAATTGAACAAAACTTATTTCCCTAATAGGTAGTTCAGGTATAATTCTTAAATAAATCCAATACGCACACATCCACTCATCCAAACCTATATGTTTCATTCATTCATGTAATTATTCCAATTTGAATGCAAATACCATGTGATGGTTGGCATGGGGGATCCGAAAGAGGCGCAGTCCAACAGAGCGGGATTGTTTGTGATGACCTGGTACACATTGTTGGGCGGAGTTAGGACCCGAGGCGGCTCCGCTGTGAGAAAGAGTACAATGTATTTTATGAATGAATATTAAGTGAACTAAATCATTTTGTTGGGTTAAGTCATCGTTAATGTCAGATAAACAGTTGGGATTGGCCCGCTGTTATTTGCTCTGGCAGATGCTCTGCCAGAGCAAATAGTGAATAATAGTTAATAATAGTGAATAGTGAATAATGCCAGCCTGGGAACCCGACGAATCGATAGTGAATAAATAGTGAATAATACTAGCCTGGGAACCCGACGAATCGATAGTGAATAAATAGTGAATAATGCCAGCCTGGGAACCCGACGAATTGATAGTGAATAAATAGTGAATAATGCCAGCCTGGGAAACAGACGAATTGATAGTGAATAAATAGTGAATAATGCCAGCCAGGGAAACAGACGAATTGATAGTCAATAAATAGTGAATAATGCCAGCCTGGGAAACAGACGAATTGATAGTGAATAAATAGTGAATAATACCAGCCTGGGAACCCGACGAATCGATAGTGAATAAATATTGAATAATGCCAGCCTGGGAAACAGACGAATTGATAGTGAATAAATAGTGAATAATGTCAGCCTGGGAAACAGACGAATTGATAGTGAATAAATAGTGAATAATACCAGCCTGGGAGCTCCATGTTTGATTTGCTCGCCAGAGCTGGTAGATTCGTCTGGTTCCCAGGCTGGTATTATTCTCTGTTTATTCTAGAACTTACCGAGGACACTGACGAAGGCATTGGCCAGGAGGTATCCAAACTCGTTAGATGCGTTGCACTGGTAGACGGCGCTGGAACCAGACTGAACGTGATTAAGGATCACGGTGTCCTCCTCCACCTTCCTGCTGGGGTCCAGCGGGGCATCTGGGGAGGGTGAGAGTAGAAAGTGACCATGTAGTAGTGGTAGAAGCAGTACTTACAAATGATACATTAACGCTCAAGTCCTATATGATACGTTTTTTCATGTTGATTTGTTTTTGTGTTTTTAACAGGCTCTGCACTGGAAATAACTTCTGAACAAATTAACAAATATATAGCATATTATAATTTGCCATAATTTGCTTTCCTTTGCCATTTTTTTATTATACATTTCTAATACTTCAGTCCTGTACAACTTCTTTTTGTTTTTTTCTATTGTACTTACATTTTTTCAGCAACAGAAAATCCAATAAAGTTACATGAATATTGTTGTATTGTTTACTGTTTAATGAATCATTCTACACAGTGATTCATTGCACATTAAAAACTAAGAAATGTGCATAGTTAACCAGAGTAGACAAAGAAACCACCACCAACATAAAAAGTGCAATTATGCATACAAACTCACCCAATACAACCAACTAATGTGTTCAGAATTCAGGGTGTCAAAACGAAAGTGAAAGTGAAGGACAAGCAGACTCTACATGGTACTCACTGTCTATGGGCATGCCGTTGATGGACCAGGTAATCTTAGGCTTGGGGTCTCCACTGACTCGACAGTTGAGGATCCCCGTCTCGTTAGGGGCCAGGATCAGGTTCCTGGGAGCACTGATCCAGAACGGAGAGGCTGTAAGGAAATGGTTCAAGAGTTCATGTTTCAAGTGTTTGGTCATGTGCACATTAATACAACAACAAGCAGCAGTCATGACTGGCGATGAAGATGTAATTTGCCATTAATGACTGCTGCTGTTTGTTCTATTCATGAGGGAAGGAAAAGAGGATGACCATATGTTTGTATGGTACAAAGATGCATCCAGAATCTCTCAGCTGGAAGTCAAACCATCTAGCCACAACCCTATCCAGCCCCCCTCCCCTCACGAGACATATTAATATAATAATGTTGAACAAATTTAGGAAGTGACACACTTTTGAAGCCCTAAATCTTCTCAATTCGGTTCATTTGCACGGGAACACCCACTTGGTGTCTTATGTAATATAAACATTGACGTTGTTTTCCAATTTTCTCTGTAATAGATGAAAGAAACGACCCTTGACCCCTTTACCTTTGACGGTGACCTTGATGCTGTGTTCGGCGCTGTCTAGCTTGTTCTTGGCGGCGCAGCGGTAGTCGCCGGCGTCCGACTCCACCACGCTGGAGATCCTCAGGGTCCGCTGGTAGTTGACGATGGACATCCTGTTGCTAGGCAACTCGCTGCCCTCCTTGCGCCACGAGATCTCCGGCGTGGGCCTAAGATGAACACACACACACACACACACAGGCTTTAGTAGAAGGGAGCTGTATGTGTGTGCGTGCATGCATGTGTGTAAGTGTGAGCGTGTGAGCGTGCATATGTGTATGTGTGCATGCGCATGTGTGTGTGTGCATGTGTGTGTGTATGTGTGCGCGCACGTGTTTGGGTGTGTAAGCGCGTGGGTGTGTTTGTGTGTTTGTGTGTGTGTGTGATAATTAATGTTTTTGTGTGGATGTATGTGGGATGTTCATACCAAGGGCCTACCCACCAGTAAACACATAGACTAATGGAATAAACTCAAATATTTTTGACTAATTAACATGATTGTTCATATGTATTTGGACACAAAATATTTGGCAACCTTGCCATTCTGTGTTGTCCCTGATTTGAAATGAATAGGAAATCAATTAATTCTTGTTTAAAAAGTCTTGTCCTCTTTGTTTCAACAAAGGCAAAAACATTGAAATACTTTCTGCTGCATTATGAATTTGCACAAGGTGAACTTACAGGCCCTCTGGGATGCATTCGAGCTCCAGATCCTGTCCTCTCAGAACCATCTGGGTGCTGCTGGGTCCCAGAGGGGCCATGAAGCCTGGGGCCCTCTCTTCAGATTCGGTGTCTTCAGAGAGAGAGGGTGGGAGGGGGGGGAGAGAGAGAGAGAGAGAGAGAAGGTTACAACCAAGAGTAGGACTGTAGGCTCAGCATGTGGAGGAAGGAGAGCAGGGGTTGGTTTGGGACACACTGAGTCCGAATGAGAGTCGGAGAGCAGGAATGAATGTTGAAAGTGTTAAAATTAATTTAGTTTTTAAATCAAATGAATGTTTTTGAGGTTCTTTACCAATGAGAGGCAATCGACACAAAACCCAAATCCAGATTCATCCATTTTGTAGTTATATAAAGCACCTATCTATACAATAATACACGCATCCACCATATCTATAAGTGCCTTTTCTTGACTTGTGAAACCTTGTGTAACCGTTAAATGACTGTGACAGTCAGGGACGGACAGGAAAGCCACAGATTGGATTCAATAACAAGTAGGCCTATCTAAGACATCGATAGCTTGATACCCTGCAGTCAAAGCTAACATCAAATGCAGCCATGTTGCTATGACAACAGAGGGTGGGAGTCACTCTACTCGGAATGTCCCGGAAACCCAGAAATCAGATAAGCCCGACAGAAAGTCCACGTAAATGAAACGAAAACTTGGACACAAATAATCAGGCCATTGTTGTGAAGACATTAATAATACAGCTTATTTTTTAGTTTTAGTTTTTTTATTGTTTGCTTGATATAATATTAATATATCAGTTTTATACAAAACTGTGTTGATATTGAAATACTTGGGGCTCAACTATGGAGGGAAGGGATAGGCCTTGTAGTGGGAGTAAGGGCGGGGCTTGGTTCCCATTAGTGTGTTTGGATTGGGTTAATCCAGCATCACTCACCACCAAAGGAACCAGCAGTCTCCTTCAACGGATCCAACCATGCATGCAATAGCATGAGATTAACATGTCAACAACATGCTGCTTGAAATGGTAAGTAATGCTACATAGTGAAATAAAATCATATTTCTCAAAGAATCTCAATGATTGTTGAAAAAACTACTGTATTGTTTGTTTTCCAAAAAAGGAAAAACTTTAGGAAAGACGCAAGGGGAATTCAGAGCTCAGAGAAAAAGAGAAAGAGAAAAAAACAGAAAGGGAGGCTTTCCTAAAAGGCTTACTTTGAAAGCCAAATGACAATTTGCCAAGCGTCTATGTTTTACACTGCCAAACAATTATTCCTAGCGACTCGAGTGTTTTTCCGAGCATATTTTTTACGATGCCACGTTATAGCTACAGCATCAGATTAAAGCACACTGTTGAACCGTAGTTGACCCCTTTCAGATCCAAGATCCAACACCAAACACTCCTGCTGACATTTCTACCATCACAAGATTTCCTGTGTGTTCGGAATGGTTCTCGTTCCACTTCCATTCTTCCCTATATGAGACCCACAAGCCAACACACACTTCACTGATCTTTGAGGTAGTTTGCCTCAAACACCATTCACCTCTATTAGTGTGTCCTATTATACAGCCCCCCCTATTTTACAGACAGCAATGACAACCCAACCACAACACCACGTAAATTGGTTTGCATTTGATGACTCCATTTTTAGGTTAAGCACCTTCAGCGTTCTTGTCTGTACTTGTGTTCTCGTGGACTAGTGAAACATCATCAGTCGCGGCCCAAGTTCCATTCAAAAGTCTGCATCTAGCCAAGTACACTCCAAAGGCCGGTTTGTGTTCTTGCCACGCCCCATTTTATCGAGGCTGCATCGAGAGGTGACTTGCGTGGACTTAGAACAGCCAAGTTTCCCAGAATGCATTTCACAACAACCAGCAGCACTTCATCCTCCCGAGTTTATAGTCTCGAGTCGAACTTGCCAAGTCCGAACTTGGCGCACTTGGTATTGAGAAAGGCCAATCCGATCGCATGCAGGACCTCTGACTGGCTGACCCTCACCTGCTGATTAAACACAGAGGGCCCCTGTCCACCGCTTACTGAAACGGAACAGACCCTACACACAGAGGTGTCCTTGTAGGACTTTCACAGGTGTTGCTAATAACACTAATTATGTTCCAGGGCACAGGT
Organism: Molva macrophthalma; assembly: GCA_027123675.1. NCBI lineage: Eukaryota > Metazoa > Chordata > Actinopteri > Gadiformes > Lotidae > Molva > Molva macrophthalma. The sequence continues at coordinate 15,768,240 of JAOPJO010000078.1, read as the reverse complement.
GCACATGACGCCTCTGCGACAAAGGTCTTTTGGAGCCCTGACCCAGAATAAAAAAGCCTGAAAGAGTTTTTTTAAAGGGGTGATGTGATGCCACCAGGTGTGAGTGTGATCAGCCGTTACAGGCCGTTTGAAAATCTGCCTTTTCCTGTGTTTTAGTGACATCACAAGTGGGAGGGTCCACCTAGATGTATGCTCGATAGATCGGTCTACCAGCCTACCCAGTGGACTGTAGCAAATGTTGCTTATCTATCCATCATACATCTAGGTGGACACTCCCACTTGTGATGTCACTAAAACACAGGAAAAGGCCGATTTTAAAAACGGCTTGTAACGGCCGATCACACGCACACCTGGTAGCACAATGTCACTCCTTTTAAAGGCACGGTGTTTGATTGGCAGGTCATTTTGTACCATGACAAACACTTACTCTCCAGCACGGTGATGGAGATGGGCTGTTTCTGCTGGATGGTCTGCGTGTGGGGGAAGCGAGCGAAGCATATGTAGTCGTTCCTGGTGTCCGACGGCAGCACGTTGGAGAAGTACAGGTCGCCGTTCAGAGCCTGAAACACGCGGTCGCTCAGAGGAAGCTTCTGTAAGACTGGAGGAGAGAGGGAGAGAGAGAGGGAGAGAGAGAGGGAGAAAGAGGGGGAGAGAGAGAGAGAGAGAGGGAGAGAGAGAGGGAGAGAGAGGGGGAGAGAGAGGGGGAGAGAGAGAGTGAGAGAGAGGGGGAGAGAGAGAGGGGGAGAGAGAGAGTGAGAGAGAGAGGGAGATCCAAATATATTCATCACAGTGCACACATACATACCTTTCTAAATGATATAAATGAAAAATGAATAAATAAAATAGGTACAAAATAATACAATTTTAAAGAATAAATGCCAGAACACAATTAGAAGATGAAAGAGGGAGTTTGACCAAATCAGGTGGAGAAAGTTCAGCACATTTATTTATATATTTAGTATTATTATTATAGCATTATTAAATACTTTTTTTTAAATGACAAACCCGGGGTTAGAAAGGCAACAGTGTTGAACTTACTGTTGTCCATCCAGAATATGAGTGGCGGCGGCAGGCCAGCAGGGGGCCGACAGTGAAGCACGAGGGAGACTCCCGCCTGCACGGTGATGGCTTCATTTCTCTCCTTCGACCACAAGGGGGACCCTGCGAGTCACGAAACGTCAGACAAAGGCATCGCGACAGGTGTACTAATGGTATTGACAAAACCTGGTATTTTCTGTATTTTAAAGAAGCGCTTTGATGAGAGTGAGAATAAAACACACTTAAGAGGGTGTAGGTAATTATTTAATACAGTACAATATACATACCACATATATAGCCTAAAAGTCTTTGTCGTATGAAAAATGTATAATTTTGAAAAAATCTAAATTTCATACAGTAAGTAAAAAATGTTGTCTTAAATAATAGTTCTAGGTAACTTACTGAACGATATCAGAAAAAACATAACATTTTACTGAATAAAAAAATTAATACCAAGTATTATCCTTGACGATGGAACAAAACATTAAGAAAATTTGACCAAAAAACTAAATGCTGTCAAAATTCCCCCAAAAAATTGAAAAAGGAAGACTCACTGGACTGTCGGACGACGATGTCATTGGACAGGGCGGTGCCGTGCTCGTTGTGAGCCAGGCACTGATAGGTGGCCTCGTAGGCCTCCGCCTTCTCGCCGCTGATGTCGATGACCAGCGTCCCCGAGCCCGGCTTCATCAGCACCTTGGAGTCCACGTCCACGTCGAAGTGAGACCCGTTCCTGGTCCACGAGAAGCTAGGGTCGGGAACAGGAACGCAGAGGGAAAGGCGTTACTGTTTGGTTCTGTTTGGTCGTCCAGAGCGTCGTCCTGTCCTGTGGGGTTGCGTCCCACGAGCGAGTGGTGTGAGTGGCCTCGCTAAATCCGCCTTTCTCCAAAATATATACGTATTTGCAAGCCTTGTCTGTTCAGAGTCATGTGATCAGAAGAACGTAACACTGATAATATGACTACTGAATTGATGAACAACATAGATAGAGAAATGTTGACCGTCTCAGCTTTTTGACATGGTAACGAGAATGCATTGGAGTAGGTATTTTACGGCAAAAATATATTTGAATGGTCTTATTATTATATACTTATTATTCAAGTGATGAAAAGTCACGTTGTGAATCTCTGATTTGCCAGATGCTGTTATCTAAAACAACTTCTTTTAGATGCATGTCCCTAATGAGTAGGAAAGAGTAACGCATGTGGACATTGGGGTTCAAACCCAGAACCTATTGACTAGGGGTCAAACACACTTCACTATGCTGAGTATCCTATCAGTATAGTATATTCAGATACATGTCATTACGAAGCAGGTAAGGGTCAGGGCATCTTGCTCTGGGACGTCCTACCGGTTGACCGTGGACATTGGGGATTCGACAAAAGTTAAAAAAAGTTACAATCATTTGAGTGTTTTAAGGGTTAAAGGGCGACAATAATGGATTTGTACTTCACAATGTCAATTCATGGTAATCCATTGTATGCATCATGGAATGTCTGAACAACTCTCAACTGTAGCTATACCACACAACCCTCATCGAGTGTTTCTACGGCGACCGTCTCCATGGCGATGTTTTCCACAGTGACTCATTATGTATTAGTGCTTCGGGTTAAGGAACCCTCAGGCATCAGATCTCAAACCAAAACGACAAAAACTACGTTTCCCTCCTCCTTACAAACGTTATCTGTCTATCTGTCACTCTCTTCGGGAATACATTTTTACCGCCGTTAGTGTGGAAACAATGTAAGTTGTAGAACACGCCAGAACACGATGAAGAGGGCAGATAAGGAAGATCTGCCTTCATTCCTTCCTTATTGATCTCATTATACTCTCTTCCATCTTTCCCTATCTCCCTCCCTCCCTCCCTGCCTCCATAATGTTTCCCCGCTCCTTAAAATATCATCATCCTTTTTAGGAAAGAAATTACACTTTCTCCTCCCGTTTTTACCACTGGGGGACAATGTAATTTGTTGAGAGTGCTTGATGAAGAGGGTGGATAAGGAAGAAGATGTTTGTCGGTTCTTCCTTCCTTCCTCATTTTGAATCCTTGTTAATCTACTTTTTAATCTCCCTCCCTCTTAGAAGAGGGATGCTTTTTTCCCCCCTTACAGCTCAGAGAACAAAGTCAGTTGTTAGAAGTGGAGAGCGATGAGAGTTGTGAAATGGAACCGTTGTCAAAAGGGGGGGGGAGACCTCTCTCTCTCTCACCTTGGGTGAGGCTTCCCCTTGGCCTCACAGACGATGACAATGTTTTCCCGGGGATCGAAGATGTAATCTTTGGACGACTGCAGCGTTATGGTGGGGGGCTGCGGCACTGGGGGAACACCGACACAGGGATCAGCTCCAACTCATCTGTTGTATTATACGTGTACACACCAGCTCGCACTCACATGCACTGATGCTCAGGCACACGAGGCATACCTTACTGACACACACAATCACACACACACACACACACACACACACACACACACACACGCTCACAGTCATATACACACACACACACTCAAACACACAAACACACACACGCTCACAGTCATATACACACACACACACACACAAACACACACACTCACACACACACTCACAGTCATATACACACACACACACTCAAACCCACACACACACACACAATGATGCACACGCATATGCACATACTCTCACACACATACAGACCACACATACATACAGAAACACACACACACACACATCAACACAAGGCAATACTTACACAGCAACACACGTAACACACAAAAACACAAACAAGCAGATGGTACGGCAGGAGACATCTCAATCCGTCCTCATTTATAGAACATAGCATCAAACATGCAATCAGTGGTGTTAGGTCTCGACATTGTTTCAAAATGGTGTAAGTTTAGCAACACTGTTAGCAAGCAGGTCATCCAACGGCATGTATTCTCACAATAACAACCACATGCAAGTTTAGCATCACTACAAAACCAAACCAAAATAAGAGAAAACACTTTGAATGAATTGAACACAGCAGAAAACAACCTCACACTTGCAGTCACGATGGACGTATGTGTGCCAACTTACATCCTTCCAGTACTTTAGCTTTTGTGTTTTGTCCACCATGGCACACCGTACCACATTTACAAGAGTGTTGGGAAGAGGGGTGAAAGGTTAGATTGAAACGAGCTCACTTGCAGGTAGGAAGAGAGGGTCAAACACTAGCGTCTTGCAGGCACTACTGCGTTTGTCAAATTTTAGCATGTCTAGACACTTGAATGGCTTATATTGGATGAGGCAAGAGTAATGGATGCCAGACAAGTACTTGGAAGACGTTAGCATTTGACAAAAGGTAGATACACCTATGGTAAGGTAATAGGCACATTATGTGGAAGCCCCGAAAACAATTCCATGCTAAAATGCATCCGGGCACCACCAAGAAAATGTGATGTTTTATTAAAAGGGAAACCTCATGCTTTAAACATGCAAAACTGTATATTTGCATTAAATCATCCGGAAAAAAAGATGGATACCCCTGGTGACAGCGGAAGAGCTATTTTTGCATTTCAATACTCTAACAAAAGCTAACAACGTTAAGCCTATTATTTTTTGTATAACAAAGAGAAATTATTATTAAATTATAAATTATTTTTTGTATAACAAATAACAAGATGGCACATTTGTTTAAAGAACATTCCCATGATCACTCATGTCTGATCAATTCAGTAATCGAAAATATAAATGTTCCTACGGCTACAGGTGCACATGTTTTGTCAATCAAATATCTCAAGAATTATCGGAGAAATGACAAAGTTCCGATCAATCTTTTCTCCGAAAGAATCAAATCGAAGAAGTGACCCGACCTTTATATATCGCAATACTGTATAACGAGTGGAAATGATCTACACACGCACACAAATAGAACGACCCAACTTACGATCAAGGGGCACTTCCAGCGCGGACGTCAGGTGAACGAGGAGCATCGTCAGCCAAGCGCCGCTGGCCGACGCCCACTTACTCTTCCTGTCCATGTCTGCCCGATAGCCAATCAACAAGCTTCCTCTCCCGGGATGGCGAAAGCTTCCTCTACGCTCGGAGATCAGGACGTGCGATTCGACTCGGGGAGCTCGCTCCACATCCACGGCGGTCGGTAAGCTGTTCGCGAACAGAGAGAGAAGAATAGGGGCGAGAGAGAGAGAGAGAGAGAGAGAGAGGAAGAGAAAGGGGTGTGAGAGAGATATACACATTTAACACACAATAATAGAGAGGGGGAGAGAGAGGTAGACACAAGTAACAGAGAGAGACAAAAAGAGACAGACAGAGAGGTATATACAATAAAAGAGAGGTAAATATAAAAAATAGAAGCGAGAGAGCGAGTAAACACAATCAAAGAGAGATTTATGGAATAAAAGAGAGATGGGGAGAGAGAGAGAGAGCGAAATATGTGATATATAATGTATGGCTCAATGGATTATTAACACCCTGGGGTTATCGAGGAGCATTTGCTGCATGTCTTATATTATGTGATATGTCAAAGAGACACGGCCAGAAGCTTAGAGAGCGGCACGCGCAAATTACTGTCATATTACCCATGATGCCTTGCGTTGTGCCTGCCTCCAAACATACTGCATGCGAGTGCAGTACGCTGGATGTAATCACATCACTGACTCAGCTGTACACACACACACACACATGCATTTATATACACACATACAGTGCACACACACACACACACACACACACACACACACACACACACACACATAACATCAGAGCACAATTTACAGAGATTGATTTACTCATAAAAAGAACATAAACACATTAAGAGGCTTCTATTAAAGAGTGTGTGTGTGTGCAATAAAGTATTTATTTGTGTGAGTGTGAGTGTGCGTGTGTGTATGTGCGTGTAACCACACTCGAAACCACACATACACACACACACACAATCAAACATCAAACACACACCTGCATAAACCTCATCACACAGTAATAGATCAGAGAGTCCGGTTTATGAAAACACAAACCACACACACACACACACACACACACACACACACACACACACACACACACACACACACACACACACACAC
>JAOPJO010000078.1:15717540-15729182 GCA_027123675.1 Molva macrophthalma | reverse complement strand
ACACACAGAGACAGAGAGAGAGAGAGAGAGAGAGAGAGAGAGAGAGAGAGAGAGAGAGAGAGAGAGAGAGAGAGAGAAGGAAGAATATTGTATTCCTCCTCCTGTGTAGTCTGACTGTGTTGCGAGATCCCCGTCAGATCCCGTCTCAGTGCCTTTACAGCAGTTCCCTCGACTACTTTTGACTCTCTATTCTCTCATTACCAGGCTCGGAGTCCTGACGTTACGCTGCACTAAGCCGTGTGGAGACAGCACAACCAATAGGGAGTGAGGAAATATTAATGCACCGGAAAATCGTGATATATTTTCAAGCATTGTTTGGATTTTTAGTATAGTAGTTTAATACAATAGTTGGACATAGAGAATGTAAGTCTAAAGTAAAATCCACCGTCCACTGTAATACAATCATATTAATGCATTTTTGTGTTTATCAATCGTGGAGGTTTTTGTGTCTATTTAATCTGAATTTATTCATGGAACTATGTTGATGGTTTTTAATTGAAATGTGTATTACATTGACAATTTAGCATTTGAATATCATCGGGCATTTCTGTTTCATGTCACCTAGAACCCCGTTGAGTGCGTACCAACGAGAGAAATCATGAAAAAAGCATCAAAGTATTTCACCACACAATAGACACATTGTGGTCCTTCGGTAACAGCGTCTGAACCTCACACAGCTCTCTCTGGCCGGTCTGCAGGCTTGCCACCAGCTGCTGTCTCTGAGATGTGGGCGCTACTTGGTCCATGAGTAATGGAGGCGGCAGGAGCCTCCAGCCACCTCGCATTAATCTCCCGCCCGCCCCGGCCGCCCTAACCCCCCCCCACCCCCACCCCCCCCCGGCCCCCGCCGCCCAGCCCCGGGTGGGAGTGGACATCTCTGATTTCACAACGGCGGGGTCCATTATGACTCTTTCACCAGCTGATGCGATCTTCAAATCTCCCCATTTTATTAGGATTAGAAATTTTCTATTGTGATGGTTGGAGCGTGAGTTTTTCGAGCGATAGGGATTTGAGAGATTTTTCGATTTGAATTTGTAAATTAATCTTTGGCAATTAAATGCTTTAACGATTTTGATAATTCTTTTAGGTTTATTACATTTCGATATTTTGTGCTTTTTTTTTCTTGGGGAGAATGTAATAAATGGTATCACAATTTTCATGTAACATTTTCAGATCAACAATATTTGGACCGATCAATGCAAAGCGAGTTTGAGAAATGAAAGCATTGCAATGAATTCATGCTTTTCTTACACAGCCTTGAACGCATTACACAATATTCCTTTACATTTGTGTATATATATACGACTGAATCATTCGCCTGATAATGATTCACGCTGTTAATGACCACCCATCTCTCCCCTCTAATAAACCCAGCGCAGCGGTGTTGCGTCCGGCCGTTAAAAAGCGTAGGGTGGAACTGCTGGCCCTCCCTCAATAAAGTGTCTCAGACTGAAACGGGATCTTAAATTCAGCACACAGACGAGCCGTGGAGCCAGTGCACGGATGTGCACATTGAGAATTGATTGTGCAGATCTGAGGGGTGCGTCAGGGGAGTGCTCTCGGGAGTGCTGAAGCGCTGCAGTGTTGAGAGCCTTTGGAGGATCCAGAACACAGGCAGGCTTGTCTGAAGACAGACTACACCGCAACGCTTCACATGCATCACTGGCAATCTCTGGTTGCTCCCAAACAGCTTCCCCGCCACGCGCGCCATCAATTATTCATCATATTTATCTATGCAATTTGACGGCCTCTCCCTTCTAAAGCTCGGAACAAATTGCGGAAGCCGCTAATGTCGCTCGCGGGGTCTGTGGCTCAAATCACTGCGCTAGCTGAAATCCCGGAGGCCGTGCGCTGTAAACAACCAGTTGACACGAAGCACTTAAAATAATATGATCTGTCAGGATAAATACAGCCTGGGAACACCTCGTGTTGACACACCGAGGGGAGGGTCTGCTCTTGTCAGAGAGACAATAGCAGTAAAGACGGATACGCCAAACCTGTGGAGCACTCAATAGGTGTAGCAATGCATGCCTCACACACACCAAAAACATAGCATACACCGGGACACACACATACACACCGATGCAGTGCGTGCACACATACGCTATGCTTTAACCCACATGTATGCACACGGTCACAATCACGTACACACAGTACACAAAGACCTACACACATTTGCGGAGAGAGGAAAAACAGCCCACCCCCCTCTGCTCGGGACCAACCCAGCGTTTAGCATGACACACACTGAGCTGCAAGGAAGCCAATTATCAAACAGATGTCAATGTATGCTTTACAATACTCACGGGAGCCCAATTACCCTCCAGATGTTTGCATATCACTACCCCGCCTTGCCCAACGCACTACCCACCACCCCCTCCGCCCCAGGCCCCGATCCTAATTAATGCAATTAAAATGAGGATTGAAGCCCGGTGCCACACAACCTGGTTTCACACAACCTAACGAAAGTGCTTATCTTCAAACCACATCTTCTGGTCTTAAAATCAAGGAGGGATTCAACCAAAGCCAAAAGCGAGAGTCAAAGCTATTATGCGGTTCTCTTAAAGGGGGACCCTAGTCTACCACCAAGTGTGATGTTGATAAGCATGTAGTAAGCCATTTCAAATATATTCAAATATACCCATTGTGACATCACACACATGTGGGAGTGTCCACTCGGATGTATGTGGGATAGATAGAGGAACCTACACCAGCCTACCTAGTGGACTGTACCAACTGGTGATGGCTGATCCATCCCTCATACATACATAAGTGGACATGTATGTATGTAACACTCCCAGATGCATGATGGATACTCAAAATCGAACCTATTCGATTACCGATACCTACCCATTCGATACCTACCCGTGACATCGCACGTTAGAGTGTCCACCAGGATGTATGAAAGAAAAAATGAACCTAAGAGCCTACCCAGTGGTGATCAGGCTGATCCATCTAGTACACCTACAGGGGTGGATCCTCCCAGTTGTGATGTCACAAATGGGTAGAGTCGGAAATTATGCTAATCAACATCATATACGTGGAAATAGGATCCTGATTCTCAATTTGCATGCGATCGTGGCAGCGGTGATCAAAATGGAGCCATATTGTAGTCACCTACCCAGAATCTCAATGAAGAAGCTCCATCAGATTACTGGCACCTGATGGAGAGAAGAGGTGGATAAACAGAGGCAAGAGGAGGGAAGAGTGATGGTGACAGCGCCATTGATGATGGGCAGACCTCCCGCCGCTGACAGGAGGAGTTACCTGAGGATTTACGGCACCAGACCTAACTTACGCCCCATTAGACCCACCTCCCCACCAGTGGAAACCATGCTTGCCATGGTAGCTAGTTTCACACGACATGAATCATGCTAGCCGAGCTATTATCCCCACTCAGCCAGGCATGCCTTCATCATCCTCATCGTCCAATAGGATCTCAAGGTAAAGGCTCGTACACATATATGTATTCACGTACATGTCATGTACACACGCACACACACACAAACATGCCTATAGCTTTAAACACACACACACGCACACACACACATGCACACACACACACACATGCACACACGCCTTGTTTGGAACTTCAACCATTTAATAAATTAGGTTTAAAGCAATGCCATTATCCAATGACTGCACAGTATTTAAAAACAATGATGGTATATACAAAATATGTAAATCAGCCGCTAAGGATGATAACGTATGATGCATATACATGTATGTCATACGATTCATCCTTCTGATACAATTATTTATATATGTTTGTATAGGCTACACTTATGTTAATGAGTAATGAATATATTGTAAACCTATCACTGTGAATAAAAGTTAACATTTGACAACAGCAGTGATTTAGAATTAGCGCTATAGGCTTATGGATTATCCTGCACACCGTAGGCTTAGATCAACTTTACGACCCTGCGTTCAAGAAATATAGAAAGCTATATGCACTTGTGAGATTCACTGGGTTTATGGAAGTCTCTCTCTCTGTCTCTCTCTCTCTCTCTGTCTCTCTCTCTCTCTCTCTCTCTCTCTCTCTCTCTCTCAGTGAAATATGTGTCAGATGAGATTTGATTTAGTTGTCCATTAAACACGTAAAAAGCGAAACAGGTGTGGGCAGCAATTCCCTGCAACGCTATAGCATAGGATAACACGATAAACCAGAGGACTTTTTTTAATTCGGTCAACGTAGGCCTATTAACCACCAACACATTGTTTCCGTATTCTATAATTGCGATGCGATCATCCAATCAACAAAATCCAATTATGTGTTTACGTGTGAGGGTTTATACGTTTCTGTTTTATTTTTCATGTCAATGTATTGCCAGTGATGTAATGACATGCTATTAATTTCTCTTTCATACGATCTATCCCCCCCACCTCCCCTCCTTGTCGGTTTAAGTCTTATTTTTCATGCGAAAAAATCTGAGATCTTGGGAGTGTTGTCTTGATGTCCATCATGACACCTGCAATATTTCATTGTGGCTCTCAAATTGTCTCTCTTCTACCGTTAAGGGGTAGATGACACCTTGAGGGTGGATATTTATTCAACAGAGAGAATATCACTACCAGACATCAAATAATCCGCTCAACAGTGGAGGCCCGACAGCCGTTTGCCAGGATGAGACAGATACCACCCCATTTGCAAACAAAGACTACATCTTTTTATTTTTCTTGAACTAGACTCTCCTAAGAATTGAATTGCTATTGATCTCTCTGTGCCGTAGGCACGAATTATAAATTCCCTTGTTGGCTGGATGCATCTCAAGCTGGTCAGGAACTAGCTGGCTACAATGGTTTTGAATGTCGGTGATGATCTATTCCTTTGATTTTTTTTTAAAGACACCGTATTTCCCGTATTTCCCATTTTAATCATGCTAAATACCTGCTGCAACCTCCTCTTAGGTGCCATGGCGGAATGAATGGCACAACTGCACGGCATCTTCAATGATTCCACTGCACCATTCTTTTCCACCGTGAACCTCAATTAGAACGTAGAGGCTGGCAATAAGGAAGCTATAAGGAATAGGCAACGAAGAGAGAAAAAAGAGCGCGTTTTAAACTCACCGTCTGGCGATAAAGGGTGGCGATATTCTCCAGGTTATGGTTTTAGTCTCTGGTTATGGTTGTGCAAAGTGATGGCTTCTGACTGACTGGAGTTTTTGTCTCCCGGGCTGAGACTCGTCCGTTGCCCCCTGCTGCAGCAAGCTGTGGTCCACACGCACAGAAACAGATTCTCTTCTCCTCCTCCTCGGCTCCTTGCAACACACACCAGCAGCTCCCCCGCCGCTGTCAAAAAACGAGCAGCAGCTCCTCCGTGCGGTCTATTGCGCATGTGCGCGCCGACGCCGCCTCTGTCGTCGTCGCCTGGCCCAGTGCGGTAGCGCGCGGCGTTCACAAAAACGATACAGCAGCGACCCCGGTTGAAACAGCGGATGCAGTGGAACTAACAGGGGGATGAGGTTGCCTGTCCAACAACATAAAAGAAAACAAAGAGACGTGAATACGCCTGTATTGTTGTGGCATTTATGCATGTCACATATAATACAGGCATATATAATGCACATGCAAATGTAAACCTGCAATTGCAATCTGCACTGCTGCACATTGAAAATGTGTATTTAGAAAATGGGTTTTCCTTAAATGTACTGCATAAGGTTTTAATTTTCTTCCTTTGAATTTGCCTGCAGTGGTTTACATGTTGGGATGAATTGTAATATTGTTACGTTTCAAGCGCAACATTGGCCTATATAACATTTCCTACAAATGATGTGTTTACAGAATGATATGAAAACATGACATGGGCTGAACAAAAGCTTTGGCAGTCAAGACGAGTTTAAGTTTGGATAAGCTTTCCAATTCTGCTAAACTGTCACCTGAATACACACGCACACACACACACGCTTGTGTACATTAACACACACACACACACACACACACACACACACACACACACACACACACACACACACACACACACGCTTGTGTACATTAACACAGATATACACACACACACACACACACGTGTACATTAACACACACACACACACACACACACACACACAGTAGCACCAGTGTGTAAACAGTTGAGCTATTTCATTCATCCTAAAGACATCATGTGACCTACATTTAGTGCTTTTTTATATCCATCTCCTTTTGCAGATAAAAAAAGATGTGTAATTAATAAATGTAGAATGTATATAATTTCATATGTTGGTTACATTTTGTATTTAGTTTTATTTTGGAGGGATCTCCAAAGCTGTTGTAGCGATGACATCATGTAGAACAGAAGAGAGGTGTCTCAATTGATGGATATCGGAAGTTGGCAGAAAGTAAAACACACACACACACACACACAAACACAATCTGTATATCCGGAGGCCACGGAGCATCCATGACAAGTTTATACAGACGAGAATACATTATGGTATGGCAGTGTCACTTTGACAACTGCCAGACAACCTGGCCTACCCATTTGGCTAGCTTACACGACACACTTCCCAACTTGGTCTGAGTGAAGTTTAATAAGCCTTTCTTCTGCTTGCTTGTATAGCTTAAGCCCTCGCATAGAGTAGAGAGAGGATATTTATTTGGAAAAATACTATAAAATGTTGTCTACGGAGTGAGGCATCCTAACAGCCTTTTAAAGGGGACCATTAGCATGTGTAGCTATTCAATATGAAACCATTCATGGGCACCTTGCTTGCAAGCTAGCTGCCCACACATATGAGAATGTGTGGAGGTCAATGTTTTGTCTGAAAACACATATTTTCTGTTAAATTTAGTTTTTGCGCTGCATGTGATTCTTGTGATATTACAGTTCCTTATATTTGCAACAGTGTTATATAAGAAAGTCTGGATGTAGGCCAGAAACTCAAGAGATTATAGCAGCCAGATATTGATAGATATTGAACCACCTTCATAACCTCATTAAAATGGTTTAGTAATAATAAAGGTGGAGAATGATGAATACATATAAACTATATATTTCATGTTTTAACTTTTTTTTAAATGAAGGGAATTCTCTAAAATAACATTCTCAAAACAAAAATAATATCTTAATTTGGAGACTTGTAACGGTTGCTAGGAAACAGCATACGATCGAGAGAGAGAGGGAGGGGCGATAGAGAGAAAGAGAGCGAGAGAGAGAGAAACCATATCCAGCCATGTCTCTGTTTACAATTAAGCAGGAAGTAAGAGTTACCGGCTCAAGATCAAATCAAAAGAAGCAGCTATCATGGGGCAGAAGCTCTCATACTTCGACGATAATCGATTCATTTCTAGGCAGGCAGACATCTTTTAATTGTTATCCTTTAAATGAAGCTGTTTTTAAGGCCACCTCCTATTATATAGGAAATTACAAGAGGAGGATGAGAAAAATTGTTGGTCTTCGTTCTTTGATAAACAACAAAGATGAAATCAGTCGGTCTCTCGGTGCAGAAAGGGAAAACACTGGCAGAAACTTAAATGGTTTCTGCTTGTGCAGTTTGGAAAAACAATTTGGTCTTTCAGTTTAAGTTCACAATGGAGCCAAATTCACCTTAAAATACAAAACGAACATTTACTAATTCAAAAAATGAAAGCTTATTTGTAACAATCAGCAGAGCCTTGGGTAAAACTATACCTCTATGGATATGAAAACATATTTTACATTACAATACATTTATTTAGCTGACACTTCTTTCAAAAGCAACTTACAAGTGCATGCAACCATGAAAATACAGCCCAAAAAGTGTGAGAATCATGCAAGTACATAAAACCCATAAAATAAGCGAATAGCTAAGTATTACGTTAGATATGCAGTCTTTAGTGTTTGCACATTGATTATTGGTCACAAAATGATCTGTTTAATAAACAGCACTACATTCCAACCAACAAAATCTATACAATGTCGCTCATTGTAGTTCCTTGCAAGTTGCCAAGGCGACAGGAGACAGCCTTAGCAGAAGGCTTTTTACCATACACCTGTGACCAAAAGGAATTTATTTAAAAAAATTATAAATTCAGTGAACTTGTTTCAAGTTTTCCCTCACAAGCACCTGTGGGATTTCACATGCTTACATCACCACCCCTCTATCCTAGAACAGAAATGAATAAGCAGTCGTACATTTTTTAGGATCTTCACCCTTAACACTGACAGATAAACCCTCTTGTAGGACTATAACACAAACTCATAGCCCCCACCTCCCCCATGAATCAATTCATTCATCAATTAATTGACTTGCTTGCAGTGCGACACAAATGCAGGGCAATTGCATACGATTAATAAAGAACAATTCAGTTTTAAAAAATGTTTGCATTGTCAAAAACATCTTCTACACATTGTGGCATACTATTTTCGATTGATGGGGTGATGCAAATCACTGAAATCCATATCACAGCATTGGATAGAATGGAATGTTAGTATCGGCATCATGGAATCATGGAAACATGACAATACAGCGGAAAATCAGTTGCATGCAATCGGTTGGGAGAAGGGCGAGAAGCAGCAATTCATCATCATCGACAGGCTTAGCATTCCTTGGTGACAATTGTTATTGTGGAGGAAGGGGGCTGGTTCCGGGTTTGAATTTGTTAGAAAATAGTTACATTACAATATGAATGCCCACCTGGGGTCAGACCTGATGAGGTTCAATTCAAATTAAAATACTTGAGATGCTACTTGCCTTTTTGGCGCCACTTGAAGTTGAAATTGAAGACGGCCCTACCAGCAGTGAAAGACTTGCATGGTGCCCACACATTCTTAAGCAAAACAGAAAGTATTGATTATTGGCCATACATTAAACACACATGTTTTTTTTCCAAGATATTCTGCAACCCCAAACAATACATAATGACAGCAATTAGGAGTATGGTTGTAGACTATTAAAGACAACTACATATCATTTTTTAATTATACTTGAATTGAAATCAAATGTAAATATATTTGACCAAGAAACAAAATGAAAGTAAGTATGCATAAGTAGTAAGTGTGCAAACATTGATAATGAAAACCCAACATAAATAATTTCATGATCATAATTTTAATGCTCTTAGTCCTTTTTACCAAGCAATCAAAGACAGCAGGATTCAAGGCAATGCAGGTATAATTAATTTCACGTTGTTAAAATTGTGTGAGGTTTTACAATGTATACAAGGTGTCATTAACAGCAGGTTTGGACAGATCTTTCTTGTGCATGCAAAATCTTAAACTCTTGAAATATGGTAGATAATAAAACATTACTCATAGAGTAGAACATGCTCTTAACCATAACAAAAGCAAATAAAATTAATTTAGTATACATTTGAAATATTTATAGGAAAACATCTTGAGGACTTTTAATTTGAATTATCATCATTATGTCATATTCACTGAAGACCGTTTTTTATATATTGGTTGAACAATTTCTGAGACCTTTGCCATTACTTAAAACATAATTTAGATCAGAATCAGGAGCGCTAAGAATAGTATTATACAAAGTGCATTGAGTCTTTCTTTAGTAAGTATAAAGGTAGTTATCAAGGAATTCTCTCACTAAACTACTTGGACCGAGGTGCATCAAAAGTGTTGAAACAGAAATGTTGATTATTTACAAAATGAGCAGTTATCCCAACATCATTCTAGTCAGTTGGTCCTAACGACAGTGTAATGTATCACCACAAACATGGGCGCCTCATCATTTCTCATCTCAAACCAATCCAAAAAAAAAAAAAAGTACTGCTTACCTAACATACTTTTTTCCCTCTACTCAATGATCAAAACATCCCTACTGAAACTCTCTGTCCATCATGTCAACCCTTCACACATCTATGGAGGCATCCGGGGTTCACCACAACTGTCACAGAGCACCACTCACTTACAATCAGAGCTGGAGGGAGAGACGGAGATGATTCCCAGCGTTGTACAACTAATCAGTGAAAGTAATGGGACTCAGCAGCAACTGCTCAATAAAAAAAAAAAAATTATAATAATGTTTTATTTCTGAACTTGGAAATATCTAATTGGCATAACCCAGTCGTCCAGCTAGTGAGCTCAACTCTTTAAGCTCAGTGACAATTGCGTTACAAAAAAAAAAAAAAACACACGCACAAAACATGATTTCTTCCTGCACTTATCCAACTCTGAATATCAACAGTATAGACGTGTGGACAGCCGCCTCCAACACAAGTTCCCCCACCCCTCCGTTTTTAGTCAAACGTTCGAATCACCAACCAGCCGTACCTTCCAAAAACCCCTACCTAAGCCCCGCCTCCTGCTCCCTCTCCTCCAATCGGCCGTCGGCCTACAGCTTGGAGGAGGTGAAGGGCAGGCCGTCGTACATGTTCGTCTTCAGCTTGGCCCAGTCGGCCAGCCGCTGCACGGGGCCCTTGGGCAGCGCCAGCACGTCGGCCGCCCGCCGTAGCTTGGCGTCGTTGCGCTGCATGTAGCGCTCGCCCTCGCCCTTCAGGAAGTTGAGCCGCTCGCTGCGGCTCTCGTCCAGCGGCACGTCCTCGCTCAGCAGGGGGTTGAAGCGGAAGTAGGTGTCGGGGGGCAGCAGCGCGTCCAGCATGGTGTGCACCTCTGGGTGCGGTGGGAGGGAGAGAGAGGCGGAGGGGGAGAGAGAGAGAGGGGGAGGGGGAGAGAGAGATTTTTGTTTGTTCACACTTTACATACCTTTTATCTAAATCTTTATACCGAATTTCTATATATATATATTTCCATATTTTCCTTTTTATATATTTAGTATTTAATTTTTAACTTGTTATAAATCTTTTGTGTTTGACTTTTTATATTTGATTGAATTCATATTTTCCTTTCGCTTATTTGTTCACCTGCTTGAGGGATGTAAATGTTTGTCGTAAATCAGGCGTATTGGTCTATTCACAATCGGTGCAGAGTAAGTGAGTGGACGAGAGAGACAGAGAGAGAGAGGCAGAGAGACAGAGGGAGAGAAGTGAACATGACAGGAAGGTGGGTGACCCGCTTCACTCGGTTGGAGACCGTCGGAATCCACTTGGCCTTGATGTCACCACATGAAAGCAGCAAGCTGCTCGTGTAGTTAGCCGTCCTACCGCTCGTGACCGACAGGCCCCGCCCGCCCGCCCGCCCGCCCACTCCCCTCTCTCCCTCTCTCTCTCTCTCTCTCTCTCTCGTCCACTCACTTACTTTGGGAATAGACCAATACGCCTGATTTGCCCAAAGCAATTCAAACATGTTGAGCCACTTAGACCTGATGTTGGCCTCATCTCAGATGACTGAACATCAACAAGTAAACAAAACCACAATGGATAAATAAACTAAGTGATGCCCCTGTAATGCCTCCGTGAGTGGCTGCAGAAACCCGGATCTATACAGATGTAATCTGAGGTCTATAAATAACCATGCGCCCGTTTAATCCTGGTCGTTATATGGCGTCACAGACACATCTGTCTCCCTCTTACACATTCACTTCGACATACTCTCACTCACACACACACAAAGCTTTGCTGAAACCCGTTTTGGATGTGTATGGCTTCACGCATCTGTCCCACACACACACACACACACAATACTCTCACTGTCTCACACTCTTCTTCAACTCTCTCACACACACACACCCTCATTCTCTCTCCACACACACACACACACACACACACACACACACACACACACACACACACACACACACACACACACACAC
>JAOPJO010000078.1:15490716-15508392 GCA_027123675.1 Molva macrophthalma | reverse complement strand
GAGAGAGAGAGAGAGAGAGAGAGAGAGAGAGAGAGAGAGAGAGAGAGAGAGAGAGAGAGAGAGAGAGAGAGCACACCTGTGCACCCTGCGGCATGGAACAAAGAGCCCGGCCGCCGTTATTCCAACTGGGGTGAAAGCTGATCAGAGCACGGGCCCCTGGAGTCTAGCGTACCCCTCCACAAACCCCAGCTACACCTTGTTAGGCCCTCGTTCTTGACCCAACACAAAAAAGTTGCCACCACCTACACTACATAAAAAATGTGTTACACTTATTGATTGTATGATTATTTATTTTAGGTGGTGGTGCTGTTTGGGGAGTGCTGAGGATAGGTGGGGGGGTAGGTGGTGGTGAAGTGGAGGGTGACGGCTGTGATTACAGTACAGAGGCTGTGACACTGAGAGAGGGAGAGAGACAGAGACAGAGAGAGAGAGAGAGAGAGAGAGAGAGAGAGTTGTATAGACGACCATATGTGTGGCTGACATTATTGAGGATTAAGAGTTACTGATTGAATTAAACAATTATTTTTAGTGAATATAGACATCATTGTAAAATGTAATAATAATAATCATTTCATAGCAGCGTCGCTGACACCGGTATTGCTGTTTGTTACTGGACAAACAAGAAAAAGGAATATAAAATATGGAACAACAGACACGGTAAGATGTAGTTGATCAAAGCGAGGTCAGTGAATGAAGATCATGCTGCAGATTAGGTATTTGAGGCTAGTAGCAATTTTACATTTTTTGGTTATAAAAATGTTTTATGTTTATTGATATAAAATATACAAAAACGTTTAAAACCGTCTAAAACTAAATGTAAATAGAATAGGTTATACAAAAATGCAGTATTTATTGTAAATGTGCTGCAATTGTCATGATTCAAATACACATTGTAATGTATAATAAAAAAAGAATACTAGGTCAAAGTATGGGGTAGGTTCATTATGAATAATACTTTTATGTTGTCTTAAAATTGTGTATGAGACCAAAATAAAAAAATAAAAGCAATCATGTATACATGTTAGTTCATGTATAATTGTGATTTACCAAAACAATTTCTATAAACAAAATCCTCAATCTCACCACATCTAAATCTACATCTAAAACCTACGTATAAAGCATCCTACCATCCTAGCATACTTTCAATTTAAACTAAACATTTAATAAAACTTATTCTCAATTCCCTCTAAAAGCCTCTAAATGTCTCAAACTCAAAATGTTGAATTGAACGTAAGTATAAAAAAAGATACCGCTTAATGTACGCTATGCGGTACAGATGTAGTTTTACTTTTGGATTGTCTCGTTTTATAAACATTATGCGAATTCTTCGCTCTCTCACATCGGCTGTTATCAGTCAGTCACCGGGCGACATGCACAGCGCTCCATGCACGCTGTCGAGAAGGGAGATATGTGCACGGTTCTTCCAACATTAAAGAAACAACCAACTATTGCGTTGCACTATGTAAAACATGTAACATGCAACAGATGTTACCATGTTATTATTGTCATCATGGCAAAAATAAAAAGTGACGACTTTATTGGTATAATACGGGTTGCAAATGTTCATCACGCAAAAAACGTGTGGACATCCACTTCATAATTCCACTGTAGTCTAGTGAGAGGGACCAGCAAGTGTCCCTTTCCGATAATGCGAAGTAAAAGTAAAGCTCAAACAGGCCGTGAAAGAAACAAACACGTAGGTGTTAACTTACCCAAAGGGACGCAGGTAGGCTATATCTTCTTCTTTTTGGTCAAAATATAAACTGCCGCCAGGTGAGAAGTCGTCGTTCCGTTTACCGCTGGCTTCAAAAAAGATGTGTCACACGTGACCGTAGAAGTGAACCATAAGGTAGAAAATGAACAACACGCAGTAGAGTAAATAAAAAGCTCAAATATTCCTCCGCTACAGATACATGCGATGTCTTGCTTGCTCTCCTGCTGTCTTCAGTCAACGCTGCTGCTGTTATTACTAATGCAACAGAAAAAGAAGTACACTGAGTCCTGTTTGAATGCTCTCGCATGACGCGCAATCCCGAAAGAAGCAAGCTTGTTTTTTTGCATTGCGATTCAACACATCAAGATGTATTCCACCAAGTATTTGGGACTAGCTTATTAAGAATGCAGCCCCGGGGGAGGCACTTGCGCGGAGTTGTGTGTTGTTATTTTTGGGCGTACTGCGACCCCGTGTGACGTCGGGTCCACCTGCTATGTAAACACACAGAAAGTCTGTGAAAGTTGACGTATTTGTTCAATTTTGGCAACCCTGGCGTCAAAGATAAGCAAACAAATTGACCTTTTTTGCGTTTCAAACGCTACAGTTGTGTTGAATTGATGGCAGTGTTTCCAGTGCCGAGGTCTTTCTGACTCGCATGTTGTGAGGGAATCCAATGCGAGAAAAATCAAGCTTTTTAAATTGTACAAATAAAATATTAATGTTGAAAATGTTTCGGTCTTTTAATGCAAATTAGCCTGCTGTCGAGATGTTAGAACCAATAGCAGCATCTTACAATATAGATAATTTAAGGTTATATTAAGAGTGAATATAGGCTACGGTAAGATTTATCTTAACCTTATTTATCACAACATTTAGGCCTATTATTACCATGTTGCCAAAAAGAAAAAACATTAAAATAGCATAGCTGTCAACACGTATATCAATATAATTTACACTATCTTAAAATATTTGTAGTCTATTGTAGGTCCTATCTAATCGACTAATCAAATATTGTAATATAGACCTATCAACGCATTTAACACATGTATTTTCTAAATGTGGCATAATAAATAAATGGCTTGATCTATTGCGCTAAAAAGAAAAAAACATTATTTTGCTGCTCGGTTTTCAAAGAAAGGGTCTCAAATGCATCCAACATTTCTGGTAGAATATAAAATGACCTATATCCAATGTAATCTATAGCGATTAATGAAAGTATCATATTTATTTATGAAAAGTCAGTTATGCATGAATAGTCATATTTAACCTAAAATGAAGTCCAAAGTTAGACGTTTACATTAAACGTTTATCTCTATTTATAGCCTACTAAAATGTTGACGATTAAACATTTTTTTTTAATGTGAATATTTATCGAGACAGTTCTGGTAAACAGCTGTGTTTGTCTGTAGGCCTAGCTGTGTTTTTGTTTGTATGTTTATTTGCATAGGCCTTGCAAACAACAATGCAAATAATAGTCAGAATAGTCAAATAAGAATATGTTCCATTTCCACAATTATTGAAAATATATCCACACCATGAGAAAATACATTTGTGTTGAGTTATTTATAGATAGCATTGTTTTATATCTCTAAAAAACATAACACGATTGTCGTTTATTTTTTGGCGATTTCATGGATATTTCCATGCACATTTAAAAACACTTCCAACATGCCTTAAGACTGCATGTTCATATTTAGTATACACATTGTTTATGTAAAAAAACAACATATTTTTTAAAACGCCGTACCGTAGTTCAAAGCCTGTACAGCGTTTTTGATGCATGCTTTACAGGGCGACATTGTAGACCCACAAAATGTATATACGCAGGTCCTTTTAAATGTAACCACTGAGTGTATGCTAGCCTGGTGAGTTTTGAAGATTGTTTTGTGACTATGAATATGAAAAAAACGGCAGCCCTGAACTAATGAGAATAATTAAATGAAAGGTGAACTGTGGTATTTTGCTGCCACCTATTGGTCGCCAAAGGCTAGGCCTACTCTATAAAATGGCGCTGAAAAGTCTACTGTTTTATGGGACTAAATTAACGACCCACGACCATAAGCCTAATCATATCAAAACCCAACATATGTAAGTTGGGTTTTTGTAGGATGTTTGTTTGTTACATAACCCCCTCAGCTTCGTAAATTGTAAATGCAAATGTTGTCTGCTGAAACAGATGCCAACGAACACAGGCCTATAACCAATCATATAGTGCCACCTACTGGTAGTATAGAGAAGTGTGCGATTTCCAAGGGTTCATAAAAACAATTAAAAGGTTCCTACAAAAAATGTGAGCCCCATTTTAGCATTTTAGTTATTTTATTTTATTTTCTCGATCCCCAATGTCTGTAGTCTGTACCTGTCATCCTTGGGCAAGAAGCCAAACCCCTATCTGCTCATTAACGGCATGTACCTAAAATTAATTTGTAGGGCAATGTTCTGTACAGGATCTCTACATAATTTAACATTCAGCATGTCTTGGTGACTTGTTTTGACCTAAAAGGGTTGGTTAAATATCGAAATGAGTGCCATATGGGTTCCTTCATCAAACAATTCCTGACACTGTACTTCTGGAGTTGACGTTAAACAAGTGTTTTTCCTCATCAGTTTCCTCGTACAGCATCACAGGACGCCAATCACTCTAGTTTTCTAGTCATATGTTCGAAGCAGCTCCTACATTGATTATATTCATATTGAAATCCGGCATTTCTTTATTTCACAGTCGAGTTTGTGCACCCATAGATCACTCACATATAACCAGAGCCCAACTTCAATATTGGCCTTGTATCCAGTATCTCTACATACCAAAACAACCAGTCCCACTATGCCCCAAAGCACTTTCGATGTGTTGTCACTTGAATGATGACACATTCAAACACAGAGTTTTCATTACAACTGTGATTTCGTTTCAGTGCGCCGCATAATTATTGTAGTAGTTGCAGCTATTCATATTCAAATGAATGGATTTCCCAACTTCACCAAAAAATCGATCCTGGAAGATCTGCCAAGTTTTCGCACTTGTTTTTTTAAACCTTTAGGGAGATTCTTTTCTTCAGCTTTTCCCTTGCATGTCTGTGAGCATAGCGCTACGGGGTATGAGGAAAATAAGCGTGCGTTTCTAAGCAAGGTAAGCTTTTTGTGGTTGTAATGGTGAAAAAAATGGTGATGAATTTGCTAATCGTGTTTATCTCTATATTGTATCCCAAGTGATGACTTAATAGATTCTGTGTGAATCAGTAATACAATCACTATGTCTGTAATGCAGAAATGTTCTGCATTACAGCCCATGAAAAGCAGATATGGTAGATATGTAAGGGTTGAACCACAACGGGGTGTCCTGTTATTGGAAGTACATTATTTTCCAATAACCGGACACCGGTTATTGGAGTGGTTTATTCCGCTTATACCACAGTTACCAACAATGATTAGACATGAGTTAATTTAATCATTATTCTATTATTATCTAAACATTATTCATTTTTTACAACTTAATCAGCTGAAATTAAAATATTCTTCCGTGGCGCTTTTGGCACATTGTTTATGCGTCGTCAAGGAAACATCTTGTTGATAGTTGTATCTGACCATTGATGGTTTGTTAATGTTGTATTTGTAGTGCATTGATTCAGAAACTGTTAAAAGGCAGAGGTGTCCCGTTATTGAAAAATAATGCACACCCTCGGAACATTTGCCAAATCAGGATCAAGTATTCAACAATGCTTTGGTATAAATACATATACAGTATTTAGTTATGTCCTTATACATCAAGCAAAGCATAATTTGAGAAGTGCCCTGCCCCCTGGGGAGGGGTGGACGGGGGGTCCACCCCTCACCAGTCCTGTCTCATGCAACTATTTATAGGGCCTGGCTCAGAAGACACAATGTTGGGCAGTAATTAGACTCCGTGTGTCCAGTCACGTCCTCACCCCCCTCTTTCACCCTCTTTCCCCCTCTCTCCCTCTCTCGCTCTCTCTGTTCCATTGGAACCAGGAGAGGGGGCCACTCCGCTCCCTGCACCCGGCCCAGGCAGACAGACGGTACGACAGATCCCTCTCAGCCGACCCTTAAACTGTGGATTCAGCCGGTTCCTCCATGGTATCCCTGCACACCCCAAGCTGGGAGAAGGAGGGGGGGATGTTGGAGGGAGAGGAGGAGGAGGAGGAAGAGGAGGAGGAGGAGGAAGAAGAAGAAAGGGTGGAGGAAGAGGATGGTGGGGAGGCCTCCGTGACCGACGACTCAGAACCGGAATGGGACACGGAACCGGACATTCAGTCGCTGATCCGGAGGAAGGTGTCCTTCGCGGATGCCTTCGGCCTGGACCTGGTGTCCGTCAAGGAGTTTGACGCGGTCACCGATCTGCCCCAGTCGCGGGTCAACAACGGCGGGCCTCTGAGCGGAAAGGTCATCCCTCCCAGTGCCCATCCACAGGCCCAGGCGGACAACCACCTGTCCTGCCTGTTCTCGGTTCCCTCCGGCCCGGAGGAGCTCCGCCAGCGGCTGTGGGAGCAGAAGGTGGAGCTGGAGAGCATCGAGCTCCTGCCGGGCACCTCCACCCTGCGCGGCGTGGTCAGGGTGGTGAACCTCTGCTACTGCAAGTCGGTGTACGTGCGCGTCTCCCCCGACGCCTGGAGGAGCCACTTTGAGCTGCCGGCGATTTACGTTCCGGGCTCCAGCGACCGTGAGACGGACCGTTTCGCCTTCATCTACGCCATGGTGCCCCCGGTCCACGGCGAGGGGGGCACTCGGATGGAGTTTTGCCTGCGCTACGAGACGGAAGTGGGCACATTCTGGGCCAACAACCGTGGGCTGAACTATGTCTTGTTCTGTCACCAGAAGGCCCACAAAGAGATAACTGAAAATGTGAGAGAGACGGAGGAGGGTCACCTCCTACACCACCTCCTCAAGCACCAGAGAGGCGGCCAGAGGAGCTGCCTCAAAGCTAACAGGTTAGCACACCAGTAGCACCGTTTTGGGAGCTACAGTAAACGGCTAAGGTGCTAGCTAGATGTCAAAGACTCATTTGTCAAAAGTGGATTATGTGTGTGATTTTAAAACTCAGGGTTGTTATGAAATAATAATCAAATGATTGTGTATACCTGAATTATTGTACCTGTGTTTCATTTGACGGTTATCAAGGTTAAGGTTTCTGACTAAACTTGTAGGTAAATGAATACAAATCACAACTACTACTTGTTGAAACATTGTTCATATCCTTAAACCTGTTGGAATTATTGAACAATGCCAAAAATATGTATCTGTGTCTACAATTCATCTTTCTTTAATGAGTTTAAAGGCATGTTCTGCCTAAAGGCATTTGTCGACATGTATAATATATTTCATATGTTTTTACTGGTTTAATGTTAGTGATGGACTTCCCCTTTAACTACAGGAGGGGTGATGCAGAAGACAGAACCTGTGAGTTCACTGACAAAGCAACAACTACAGGTGTGTGTGTGTGTGTGTGTGTGTGTGTGTGTGTGTATGTTTGTGTCTGTATATGTGTGTAATGGTATGTGTGTGTGTGTGTGTGTGTGTGTGTGAGAGTAAGAGAGAGAAAGGGTGTGTGTGTTTGTGTGGGCATGTGTGCTTGTGTACTGTTTGGGTGTGTAACCCATTTGTTCATCTGTGATACATGTACATTTATTCAAATCTATGTGTGTATATTCAACCTCAAATGTGTAAGATACGATATCATTGACTTTACTGATCCCAGACAGGAGATTTAGGGATTTTGTGATTTGTGTGCGTACTATGCACACATATGTGCACCTTGTGCGTAAGTCTAATTCTGGATCTTTTATAGTTTCAGAAGACCTATTCCCACAAAAAGCAGAGACGGGTAGCAGAAAGAAAATGGACACCACGGAGATACTCCAAGATGGCAACCTTCTGGTGAGATTAATCATACTTACTATACAAATCCCTTTTGTTGAAAAAACCAAACAAAATAAACTAGAGATCCAGAAATGTGGTTCTGACAACCCTACTAACATGTTTTGTGTCAACATATAAATTACATGCAAATCCAGGAGTCTAGTCTCGCAGTACTGCTACACCTCTGCTGTTTTTTTTCCCCTTTTCATGAGTGAAAGTGAACTAGAACGCACAAATGAATATGCATCCTGTTCCATTACCAAGCCTCTCCTCTAGCAATGGGGGGCTGACTGCTTTGCTGACACATGAGAACATGCCATGCATTCTCTCAGAACAGTCATGTGCTTCCTATTAATACTGTTTTTAAACCTGTGACTTGCGCTGGGCTCTAGCTGTGATGATGCAAAGCAAAGGAGGCGTGTTGGCAGGCGTTTGCAACAGTAACCGCCGTCTCTTGCATCATTACACTTCATGTCAGAGCAGGCAGGCTTCATAAATGCCCCTGTGAACTACATAGAGATTAAATCATTGGCGATGTAGTTGCACATTACTTAATCTGCTGAGGTTACGTTTTTCGTCTTGTTTGGTGGGGGGGGGACTTTAAAGGGAATGCGTAATCGCTATGCTTGAAGTTTTTTGAGGAAACGACTGAACTTTGCGAATCACTTTGCTTTGACCTTTGACCTTTGACCCGCTTTCATCAATGTTCGACAGATTGAGAGGGCGAGAGGTAGACGCAAGGCAGCGCGACTGTCCCGCGTGAAAGACCCCCTATGCGAGCACGGTCCACCGGAGCACCCACGGGCCCCCGCTGATCCTCATCAACACCATCGTCCTCATCAAAACCATCACAAATCCGCGCCAGTTCTGGGAGGCATCTCCGACGGTTCCTCCGTGGTCGTTCCTCGCCAGAAGCAGCCTGCCGAGGGCCCCCAGGCCCTACCCACCTACCACCAGATACCACTGTTGACACTGGACTGGAGGAGCGAGCAGGAGGAGGAACTTTGGTGTGGAACGATCCAGAACGTTGTGTCAAAACCCTCAACGGAGGGGGATCCACCGTCCACGGGTGATCCGAAGCAGGCCCTCATCGGTGCAAAAGATGAACGTGGCGTTGAGGACGGTTCGCCATCTGTGTGTGATATTTGGCAGAGCTTCATCGACGGCGGCGATCACAACGATCACTCCGGCGTTCCGGAATCCGTGTGGTTGCAGAGGGCCACGTCGATATCCCCCTCGGAACAGCCGGTAGCCAACCCCGACATGACGAGTGCCGCACCACCTCCACCCCGGTTGTTTCAAACACACCCGGACACAGACAGCCATATGCAGAAACCCTCGATTGTGTCCGAGGGGCAGCCGGTGTCAGTGTCACACGGTGATGGTCTGGTCCGGCACGCCAACTCCCAGGAGAGGCAGCCAGCGCGGGTGTGGGTCGGATCTCGTGACACGACACTGAAGCCAGAGGGGAGCTCCGTGACAAACGATCCTCAGGAAGAAGAGGCGCCTAGTAGGGCAGGAACGGCCACAACAACAGCTGCGGACAAAGACGAAAGCTCAGAGGATGGCGTAGGGACTTGGCGGCCCGTGTGTGTTGCTCCAGAGACAAGTGACACTGAAGGCATAAGAGCACGAAAAGGAGGAGGAGATGGAGATGGAGGAGTGAGAGAGCCGCCCAGAGCCTCTTCGGGTGACTGGATAACGAGCTCTGGGGAGAGGGGGACAACAGAGATGACAGCGGCGGCGGAGGCTCAGAATGCCAGCGACTTTGATAGGATCTCGCGGGGAGCGGGGCCCGGCGAGGGTCTTTCTCAAAGCGGTGGGGAAGAAGAAGAAGAGGTTACCGGTATCGTACGCGACTCGGAATATGACGCACTGGCATTTAGGGAAGCATTGAAAGGACAGGGGACAAAGGACTGCACGGGTTCGGTGTTGTCCCCATTCAGACGAGGAGGTAGCGCAGGAGGAGGAAGTGGAGGAGGAGAAGGAGCGGAGGAAGTAAGGCACACAATGCCTGACACAGAAGGGGAAGGATATACAGGAGAGGAGATATTTAGGCCACGGGACACAGTGAATACTGAATGCTCCCAGAGGGAAGCAGGTGATAAGGATTGTGAGGGATTCAGGCCAAATAAAGAGAGCGGAACGGCATTAAAACACAAAAGAACACATCACGGAGAAGCAAGGCCGCACACAGATGCATTTAATGTGGATGAGTTGAGTGCGCATGATACAAAATCTACACAAAGCTATATGAATGCGAATCATTTCGACCATGACGTGTCAGCGCTCTGTGACACGACACCAGAGGACACGTTCCAGAGACAAGAGAGAAAGGTGGACGGTTTGCAACGTGGAACATGGAGCGATGGTGCTTTGAGACAGAAGTGTGTTAAAGTGGATCTCAACCAAGAGATTAAAGAAGGAGGAGATTCACTGCCAAACAATGAAAACTCTTTCCAACCAAACTCATTTGAAACAGATCTGGGGAAGGAAGCCAAGGCCCTCGCATTGATGTATTCAGAAGCACATGACCACCGGTTAGACCCAATTGCACAAGATAAAGAGCCACACATTGAGAGTGAGGCAGAGAACCCAGGCCTGGAGGTGTTGACCAAGGACCTGATATCCACTGCACCGGGGTCATCAACGTCACGTCGACTAGAGGAAGGAGCTAGCGAGAATAACGACACGAAACTATCGCCCCTCAAACGGGAGCTGTGTGGAGATATGGACACAGATAACATACAGATAAAATACACATCAGTGCAAATGCAAGGAGAGGTTTTGAGCGACAACCCCTCATTAAAAGGTCTTGAAGATGAAACGGCTACGAAAAGAGATGAGGGGGAAGGCGAGGAAATCAAACCGTTTCAGACGGACGATCACAAACCTGGCCCTTCGCAAGCAATGGACTCAAAGTGTAAAAAAGATGCAGGGAAATATCTTAAGAGCGAGAAAAAAGATGACTGCGCGGTTGGTGCGATCACACCAACCAATGACGTTTTCCAGGAGACGAGTGGCGTTTCGAGGGATTTTCGACACAATCCTTCGAAGCGAGGGATTGAAAAGGGGCAAATGGACGCCATCATGGAGGAGTGGCGGACCGAGAAGGAGCAAACACCTGGAGAATGGAAGGGACGAGAGGTGTCACTAGGAGCAGATTGCTCTCCACCGGAGGAATTCCAGGGGGGAATAGAAGACGCTGTAGTCGAGGAAGAAAGAGTGTCATTTGAGTGCATAATACAGCCGGGTGAGAAGGTTGGCATAGTCGCAGGTGGAATTGGTCAGGAGTCAGACAAAGGGGTTTCAGAAGAGGTGTTAAATTGCAAAGGTGTCATTGGTGGCTCAGGAGATATGAAGGGAGTAAGTGGTGATGTATCACAAGGTGTTATGGCGGAGAACCTGACCTCTGATGTCTTTTCTGACACAAATTTGCCAGAAGATCCAAATTTTCACACAACTTCCAATCCAGGCATCAGGGATAATATAGTCACTAATGAGGATTGTATAATGGATAGTTGTGACCTTATTAACATTGTAGACACAGTTGGTTTGAATGAATTACAGAGAGATCTAAATTCACATGATTATTTCAAGCAATACCTTCACCAAATCTCCATCAAAGAAAATAATGAACCCAATATGACACAGAGCCAACAGTCCTTAGCCAAAAGCACACAAACTCACCAGTCCCCTGACCCAGCTTCAAACTTTATGCCAAAAGACAATGGATTAATCACTGAACCGTGTGTATCACTATGGTTACGTCGAACCCAACAGCGCTCAATGGAGAAAAATCTGGAAACCCTCAACAAACCAAAGGACAGAACAGACTCATATCAGGAACCATGTAACCAATTAGACGACCTAACAGTTGGGCAGCCAAAAAAGTTAAACCAATTAACAGCTAAATTTCAGGACAATTCTTCCCCGCAGAAGAGGTGGTGTACTGCCTTTTGGTCCCCATGTCAAGTGACAAAAACTTTGGTTTGTGCCATTCTAGTCACATTATTCTTCATTGCGATCCTTCTTTATGGTTTCCCAAAATGCTTTGCTCTGTACATACTTTCCTTGAGCTTATTTTCTATTGTGTGTATTATTTTTGGTGGAGGAGGCAGGAGGCAATGGTTGAAAGGGAATGTGTGACGGACTTAGGAGTGTGTATTTTTTTGTGTGTGTGGCAGGTTAGTTTCACCGATCACTTTAACCTGCAAAACGTATTTTTTTTGTTGAGAGATGAGTGTCCCATTTTTTTATTTCAATGAGACCATATCAAAGAAAATTTCCACAGGTCTTTCCACAGGTGTTTCAAAAGTCCCAGTGCACATTTTGTCTTATTCAAAGTTTGTTCAATAAAACTTACCGGGTGGTCACAACTAGTTATCTTGCACCTGTAAATCAAATGTATATAATCCATAGGCATTGTATAAGATTTGGACATTTTTGTTTTACATTTGATAAACTAGGTTTCGCCAAACGTATGCACGAGTGAAGATGTTTTTTCAGTGAGAACTAGCTGAGAAATACAAAAACACATTGTTAATCGTTTCATATTGAGTATTTGTTTTTGATGATGTGATAAATGTATTATAGGGTTCCTTTTACAAATCAAATGTTTGCGAGTTGTCAGAGTGAAGTTGTGTGTTATGTAAGTGCATTATGTATTTGTTATGGGTCCAATATAACATCTGGTATACATAACTCACCAAAAAGAATAAGTGGTAATATTTTATCCATTGAATTAAGTCAGTTTGATTGAGACATGATTGATATTTGTTTTTCTGTTGCATTCTACACTGTTCTGGCTTTTCCTCAATTAAATGATTACACCTCTCACAGACTACAGGCACTTGTATTTTATCTCAATGACAGATTACAACAACAACAAAAAAATTGTGTCCAAGATTATTTCTCACAGTTACTAAATGACATAAGATATTGACGCTATCAATCTTGTGATTTGATCCTATGGAGAACGCTTTTGAGTTGTACCTTTTGGCAAGCTTAAACAAGTTGCCTAACACTCTCATTTCATGACATGTATCAAATGACAACATGAAAACAAAACAATCTTTGTAAGTTGCTTTGTATAAAAGCATCTGCCAAAAGACTTTGTAGTAAATACATTTGCAGATAAATACATCAAAACAGGCCTTCTACATGTATGGTGTAGACTGTGATTTGAGTACCTCAAACAGGCATGAATAACTCATATAAGTTAGCATTGGAAATGGTTATAGATCAGTGTTAGTAGTAACTGAGATAGGCCTACTGAGTGTCTACTACTGAGTCATATACGTTGGTGTCATTGTTTGTGTCTTGATTAGGCCTAGTTGAACCTTAGGTGACCTGTAACTTTCCCTCAAACAGAAGGTTAGAGAAAAACCCCCCAAAAAAACAAGCTGTTACAACACTACAGAGTTGCAACACTACAAAGTAGAGAAACACTTATTTGGCTAGGTTTTTGATATTTAGAAGGAAATGTTTATTGTTGCTGGACATTTTTAAATTACATTTTTATTATGAAAACAGCGCCACCAAGAGGCTGCTCCCTGCAGGCCATGCTTATTTAAAACCAGTTAAATCAGCCAACACATCTTGTGACGCAGGCTATTAATCCCGGTGCTCAATGGAAGCCAACCGGTGGATATCAGAGGCAAGTCATGGGAATTGGATTGCCTTCAAATACCTTTCAGAACGTCTATTTCCATGATAAGTAAAGACTCCATGATGAAGATTTCCATATTGAGTCAAAATACTTACGTAGACACATTCCCACGACAAAAAACATCACAAGATGTAATATTTGAAAGATTAATTGATTTTTGTTTGTGCTTTGTTTTGTTTGGTTTGTTGGTCTTTTGCTTTGTTTGTTGCTTTTATCTTTCGCTTATTTGCAAGGGCGTAACAATGGTATTTCTTTACCTGCCTTTGCCACAATCTATTATATTTTCATATGAAAATGTGCACATTTAGAAGATAGTTATGAGGTCTACATAAGGTAACTTCCACAATTTGTTCACTTCTGCTCACTGGCCAAATTAAAAAACCTTCCAGATTACCATTACAGCACAGAACGACGTGAGGTGAATTAGTAAGGAGATCTCATTATGAGATTATTTAGCGAACGGTAATAGGAACAATAGGGGGGTGGTCACACATGTATTCTTTCCTTAACAAACAGTAATAAATCGTCAATAAATAGGAAATAACAAGAGACCGATTTGTTGACTGGGTTCATGAAAGAAGGAAGCGTTTCACATATTTTGTATATTGGGGGAGACAGATTAGTGTTTTCTCAGTATTGGGGGTGGGGGGGTGGGACACGACCCACCCCAAAGAATGCCTGGCTACGCCCATGCTTTTTAATTGGTTTGTTTTAATTGGTTTTTGCGTTACGACATGTGAGGGAATGTCGCATGACGTCTTTGGCACTGGCTCTACATCTGGAGCGACACTGCAGTCGGGTTCAAATCCATTTGATCCTGTCTGAGATTTCGTGACCTTTTGTAAGGTCGAACAGATATCTAAATTGGAACCCTTTAGCTGACTGACCGCTAGCCCGGACCTGGCCCAGGCAGAGGGCTAACAGCAACACAGGATGGGATTGTTGGTGGAGAGGGGATGAACGGACAAAGATTACTGTTTGTCAATCTGTCTACCTAGCTGTCTGTGTGCCCATCATGAACTGTCTATATCTATCTATCTATCTATCTATCTATCTATTTCTATAGATAGATATAAATAGATGTCAGTTTCAATGTATTCACATAAAGAAGGCCTAGCCTACTATTTTTCAAATGAACTAACTTTCATAGTAGAGGCACAAAACTTTCAACAACTTATTTTGAGTCATCCGATCCAATTTCACCTAAAATTTGAATGTACACCGAGAACAACTATTTTGGTCACAGAAACCTAGATGTAATGTCGCGTTACTACCACTAGATGGCACTTACGCACCACGTATGGACATTTCTCGTCTGCAGATTTTGCAGTGGATTCTACATTAACTATTTCGAGAAATGCATAATGCAATCAAGCTAAAACAAAATTGGAAGCCTCGTTATCGGATTCATTCTTAAATTCGTGATTATCATTTTGCATTATAAACGTATATGCCGACCGATATTAAGAACTTAATTATTGTGTTATTATTCTTGGGGCAGTCATCTTTGTAATGAATAAAGATGTGCATATTCGGGGATATACGGTTGAATGAGGGTAGACTACGGTAATACATGTTTCTACTGTGTGTGTGTGTGTGTGTGTGTGTGTGTGTGTGTGTGTGTGTGTGTGTGTGTGTGTGTGTGTGTGGCAGCCTCCATACCGAGGGTATAACCCCCACACAGCGATGAACGCCAAGAAAACCACTTTTTTTATGTCAACCACTTCGCCGTCCTGTCTAACCCTTGGCGTCGATAGCCCCTCGCAACCTTCAACCCCGTCAGCTCGTCTTCGACGGTGCAAATCCTCCAATTTCTTCGTCACTCGTCTCACCTCTGCCTCTCTCCTTTCCTCTGCCTCCCTCCCTCCCGCCAATCTTCCCCTTCCTCTACCACTGTCTTGCTGCTTTCCTCTTTCTCTGTCCTTAATCCGCCTTTGTTGCCCTTATGTTTCCTCCATTCACCTCTCCCTCCCCTCCCTCCCTCCCTCCCTCCCTTACTCCTCTTGCACGGAGCGTTGCCTTCGGTGACTCGACATTCTCGGAAACGCTTGTGAGACAGCCCAGGCGTGATGCTGCTGCCGCTGCTACTGTCACCAACTTGGCATTTGGCTGGTAGCCGCGTGCGCACGCATGTAGGGGGCGCAATCGACTTCTATTGGCCAGCTAATCAGCGCTAATTGCGGTACAGAGCTGCGTCAGTAGTCCGCCTATAGGGGAGAGCGGGGCACAACCGATTTCTGAAATTTATTTACTTGATACTTATTATATTTTTTTACAACAAAAAAAATACATGTCGCTCCTATGATTACACGCCATTACTACAATCCTGGAACATTCCAGTCGGTAACAATTCAAGCGTAAGTAACTAAAGTGAAATGTTACATCTTACCCCGAAAGGGGCTAAGCTAACCACCACTGCCTGTAGTGGTTTAAAAGAGATGCAAACTAATTCAATTTGATACAATTCACTCATATATCAGCCAAATACAAGTTTTGTCTCGTCTACTGAGTGAGATAATCATATTGTTAACAACCATATATTTGCCCGACGGGTGACAGGTTGAAAAAATAAAATCACAACGTCACAACGTCTAATTAATACAAAACAGTAGTATCAATTAGTGACAAACATTATAATCCTACTGGGATAATCTGCGCCACATGACAATACAATTATACCTTAATCAAGGAACATAAAAAGTAAAACAATAAACCAACAGAAATAACGTTATGTGCCACACCATTTCTATTGGATGAATCCAATGAAATTGTAAACGGCTATGCATCCTAGTATAAAGTGTTGAAATAAGTGTGCATTAGTTGTACACTTTGACGGTGCATTAGGGCTATTAAGTAGTGCACAATGTGGGGAATTTCTCAAATTTCAGCAACACTACAAAATGTTGTCACCCTAAAGAGTGACCTCTATAGCCCACAAGTGAACCAACTCTAACAGAGCCACATTTCGGACAACACGACAAAGATGTTGACACTCTAAATAGTGCACTATATAAGACACAAGTGGACCAACTCCAACAGAGCCACATTTTGGACAACAATTCAAAATGGTGACACCCTTAATGGTGCACTATATAAAGGCACACATGGACCGATTGCAACACAGCCCAGGATTCAATTGCCTTGTCATGATCATGTTTATTTATTTTTTCGCTGCGCAGAATGAATCACGATGTGCTGTTCGGCCGTGCTTGTCTTGCGTCTGAGCCCTCTAATGCGATGAGACGTGCCGTTGGTGAGAAAATGTCCTGCAGGAAAACAAATACAAAATATAAAAAGCGTTTGTCCTAACCTTGCGTTAAGACCACCGGGAAGGTGGCTAGATGGCTGGTTGGCTCACTTTCTGTCTATTCTCATCCCCAGGACACCACCGGTGATAGACAGAATACTTCTGGTGTTTAACAAGAGTTTTAATACCACATGCGGCCTCTACACAAGGGCCAATGCCCCTACGGGGGCCACAATGTAAAACACATGACTCAAGTTTCAATGAGTTGATTGGCATGTGCACATTAGTAGAACAACATTGCTGGTCATTAATGGCAATGAAATGAGTTCCAGGCTTAAAGATTGAATGAAACAAAACACAAAATGTATGACTCAATTACTATGTGCAAGGACATTAACTAGTTAGGGCTATAAGTATGTCTTAGTTACTAGAGTGATGTAGTGAAATGATGATTGACTATGAATAGACTGCAACAGTTTTATTCTCCTGAAAAGCACTTTCACAATTGTATAACTGAGCATGTACAGTGAAGAAAAATACAAAAAAACGTAAATTGATTTAAACTAAATTAAATAATGCCGCTGTTTAGGTTGAACAGCTTGATTGTTCCTGAATCACTGGTAAACCTCATGTGAACCCAAAATACAAGGCCTGCTGTTGTTGCATAGCAACACAGCAGTTCCAATTGTCTCTCCATCCTCTGCCATACAACTCACTTTTAATAGGAGGACAGTGTCACTTCATCTCCATCAGCGGAGGGGCGGCCTATCAAAAGGACTACGGCAGCCTAACTGGGACACACGGCATCCATCAATTGCCATCCACTAGAGGTTTTTAGCATTTTTCTTGCTCGCTTTTTCTCATCAAATCAAGGGGCTGTGGACATGTTTTACTGGATTTACTGGATTAAGAGCTAGTCATAAAAAGGGGAGAGGGGGGAAAGGTCAAAGGTTAAGGGTATAGTTTCAGATGACCGGTCAGGGCCTGAAGAGACAGGAAGGGGCTGGCGGATGTGAAAGACTGGGGGGGCGGGCCCCCCCCCCCCCCACCCCCCACCCCCCACAAACAAAACACAAACCCAACAACACCCCCACCAACACATACACACACACACACACACACACACACACACACACACACACACACACACACACACACACACACAGACACACA
>JAOPJO010000078.1:15399966-15410688 GCA_027123675.1 Molva macrophthalma | reverse complement strand
TTTCATAATTTTTATCGTTTTTATAATTATTATAATTATGATTTCAGATACCACAGCATATTAGGGTTAGAGATTAATTATGTTAAGCAATTTGTTAAATGTACATTACATGAATTATACTGGTTCATCTCAAATGCGTGAAACATCTTTTACCATCTTTTTTAATGCAATCGGATGTTAAGAAATGCTGTCAGCTGAAGAGATGAGCATATAAAAAGTATACTAACAATTATGTGGATAATATGCACGGCACTAACTAAAACTCAATGAGATAAAACCCAAGCAACCCAATATGATAAGACAAAAGCATTTTATTACCACTTTACTGCATTGTGCCCTCCCTGCTGACTAAACTACTGAAGATAATGTAATAATAATCATAAAAAACAAGGAGAATTGAAGTATGGCTTTTGTTGGAGACAACAGGCGAGAGTAAGAGGTCCCTATACACTCTCTGTACACTGGGAGTGTACAGAGAGGGAGAGAGACACAAGCCACAGAGTGGTCACAGGCGATAAACTAAGAGCAATAATCAAGGTAAGTGTTTATAAATTATTTACACGTGAGAGGGATTTACAGTGGACGCAAGCTGACTTAGCTGTAAGACTGTTTAGTCCTCTCTCAGAAAGTCCTCCCTCTTCCTCCTCCACCCCCCCCCTCCCCCCCACTCCGCCCCCTCCATCTTATTTCTGACC
The DNA here is from genome assembly GCA_027123675.1 of Molva macrophthalma. Taxonomy (NCBI): domain Eukaryota; kingdom Metazoa; phylum Chordata; class Actinopteri; order Gadiformes; family Lotidae; genus Molva; species Molva macrophthalma. Next base: position 15,409,993 of record JAOPJO010000078.1, on the reverse strand, counting down.
TCAACTCCCTTTCTTTCTCATCCCTTTCCAATCAGCGTACAATATGATCTCTCAATGTGTTAGTGCCATCGTCTGTTGTTTTTCGTGGAGAGGTTTCGTGGAAACTAAATACACAAGAGGACAATATCCTCTATCCCTCACTTCAGTTGTACCAGCATACTTTGTTCTCTCTCGCCCTTGTTTTTTCCCCTCTATTTTCCATTCTTCCGATTCCCTTAATTTCTTTTCATTGCAGTTCCCATTTAGGGTTTCTTTGTTGAGTGAAGGTCTAAAGGTTCCTGTGTGCAGTGACAGGGGAACAAATGAGTAAACAAACTCCTGGTGTCTGCAGTACCCTGCTTTCACTACATGCACCTCTCCCAAGCCTTCCCTGGCCATGGATGTTTTAGGAAAACAAGAATAGGACTTTCAAATAAAGTGTAGGGATGGATTCTGCCAATAAATGAGCAGCATGGCTTTGTGATGTGAAAAAGGTGATTTTGTACAATTCTCGGAAGTCTATTTTCGGAATGCAAGAAAGACAATACATATAATTGAGGGGTCAAAAGAAGGATGAACGCAATACCCCAGCCCCCTTGTTGAAGACACTGGTCCCTGCTACGATGACCTTTTATGACCCCAAAACCCTTTCCGAGATATAGGAAGTATACGGTCGGAATCACCAGGACGCTCGGCATTAAACAACAGATGCCGATAACAATGTTCAAGTGTATATCGTGCTTTATGTTACTTACTTGTTACAACCAAGGATGCTCAAACCATTTGAAATGAAACCCAGAGCCATTCTGTAATCAGGGCACTCAGCCAGCCAACCAGCGAACGATGGCCGGCAGTCAGTCAACCTGTTATGCAACCTGCTAGCTAGGCAGTTGTTGCAAGTCGGCCAGTTTTAGAAAGTTTTCTGTAACGCTTAAGATCCTCATAAAACGATAATGAAGGATCTACTTTATAGATTTTCCTCAGGATGCAAAAGCTGCATCCACAGTACACTTACAATCCAGCTCGTTAATTTTGGGGCATTAACGTAGCCTGTGGTTGTAATTGTGTCTGTGTGTGTGTGTGCGTGCGTGTGTGTGTGTTTGTGTGTGTGCGTGTGTGTGTGTGTGTGTTATTGCAAATGTGATGTGATGCAATGTGGCGGTTTACAAATATAGACTCTATAACTATCTTTCTTTGCAATTCTTTATCGCCATTTTTGATGATCAACTTGTTTTGTTTGGCTTTTGGGTGTATCAATATGTAATTATGTGTACGTGTGTGTGTGTGTGTGTGTGTGTGGGTGTGTGTGTATGTGGGTGTGTGTGTGTGTGTCTCTCTCTTAGTGCATATGTGGGGTGTGGGTGGCCGTTTCTTTATGTGCCATCATTACACTTATGAAGCACAAACAACAGCCCTGCAGCCAGAAAAGTGCGGATTCGGGTACAATCACACTCACAAAGACACACAAATATGCAAAGAAATGCTTAAGCAATCTGCGTGAGCGTAAATGTGCACACACACACATACACCTACGCTCGCACACGGCACACATTCACGCACACACATACATATTCACACACTCACACAGACAAACACACACACACATGCACGCAAACACACTCACACACACATACACACATACATACACACACACACACACACACATGCAAACAAACACGCACGCAAACACACACACACACACACACACGCAAACACACACACACACATACACACACACGCGCATGCAAACAAACACACACACAGACACACACACAGACATACGGACGGTTTGCTGGCTAATGGAGCTCTTCTCTCCTTTAATGAGCGGCTCCGCTCATTCCTCTCCCTCTGCTGTCCCCCTCATTACCTTTCCTTCTCCCCTCTCCTTTTCCCTCTCTTTCTCCCCTCTCTCCTTCTTCCCTCTCGCCTTCTTCCCTCTCTTTTCCTCCCTCCTCTGGGAATAAGGAGACACACACACACACACACACACACATACACATATTTCTTTCTCCTGGGCTCCTTGATTCACAAAGCTGGGTCTGTTTTGTATCCTACCTGCTCCCTAACTATCTACCCTTTATCCATCTGTATGTGTGTCTGTCCATCTGTCTATACTAACTATCTCTCTATATCCATCCATCCCCTTTCCCTTCTCTCTGTGTCTGTGAGGGTGTTGCTGGCTTTGTGTCTGCGTTGCTTTGTGTGAGTGGGCCAGTAAAAACCAAAGGGACAGGTAACATCCTCAAGGTGTTTTTGGGACTTTGTCTTATCCCATTGTAATCTGTGTATATGATTTGCTGTCTAACTTTTATGGCCATCTACACATGGCAGGTAGGCCATTATACAGCTCTTTTCCTCACACCATATTTCATGTGATCTTCCCTCTATCTATCATCCACTGCTTTCTTCCTGCCTGGCCCTCCATCCAACACACACACAGACACACACACAAACACACACACACACACACATACACACACACATTCGTTCCATGAGTTCATATGATCTGTTTGAAAGAAAATAATAAAAGGTCCTGTCATTCCTTTTCTGTTTGGAAATGTGTTACAGTTTGGAAGGAAACCATTAAGAAAAGAGATTGAAAATGTCACAAAGTACATTTCTTTACGAGCATTCTTCTCCATATCACTAACTCTATACAAACATTAAATAGTCAACCAGACATATTCCGTAATTATTATTTTATAATTAAAATCAGGCCTTGGCCTAATATAAATGGTTTAGGACGTAACAATCTTTTTTATTTCTGTTGCTATACATATCACAAATAACCGACACAGCACGGGGCACACGACTTGCTGATGCTTTGTGTTCCACAGAGTTCTCATTCTGCTTTCTATAAATATCTTTATCCAATTACGCAATCTGCCAGGTAGACCCGTTGACGAAGTCATTTTACAAAGAGTGCTTTGAAGAAAGCCAGCATAGTCACACCACCTCTCTTGCAGGCTTGAAGATAATTAATAACCTTGAGAAGTGGACAGAAGAGGACAGGACAAATGGGTTGATGTCGGCCCACAATGCTCGCTGACTCACTAAAGTGAAGCACGGGCCATAAGCATAAGCAATTTGAAGTTGATAAGCACTAAAGATGGTTTAAGTAGTAGTTATAACTGCTATGGGGCTCGGATTAAGCTATATCAGCCAAAAGGTGAAGCTAAATCTGCAGGTAGCAATTTGAAGTTGATAAGCACTAAAGATGGTTTAAGTAGTAGTTATAACTGCTATGGGGCTCGGATTAAGCTATATTTCAGCCAAAAGGTGAAGCTAAATCTGCAGGTAGCCTTCAAGCTAGCCGTAGCCAACAGCTGACTGTCTAGCCGCCAACTGACTGCGGCACAGTTATGTAGTTTAGGCCTTAATGTAATCTGGGCTATATTGGGGGCTCACAGGCAACTTCAAGTGTCTTTTGTGCTGTGTTATATCACTCAAGTTTACAGTGTTCAAATGTGGCATTGAGTAGATAGACTTCCCACATATAGCTTAAGTCTACAGGGTTTGAATGTAGCATTACTGGCTATGAGGTTCTGTGGTAGCATATAGAGCCAATATTAAGCTTCAGTTGTGACAGAGCGAAGGCGTAACTAGAGATCCTATAGAGGTAAGATGCAGCTTTGGTTGCTATAGTGCTGCTGACGCTTTCTAGTAATGTCATGATTGAGTAAGCTGCTTAAAGAACATAACACACATACACACACACAGTGATTCCCTGGCTTCACAAAAAAAATTACCATTTGTCATGAATATATCTAACAGGATGTGTTTTGAGCGAGAACTCTTTCTTAGGAGATTTGGGTGTGTATTCTAATTAGAGAGAGAGAGAGAGAGAGAGGGAGAGAGAGAGAGAGAGAGAGAGAGAGAGAGGAAGCTACTTGATTGGATATGGTGTGTATGGTGTTTTGACTGTGTAAGGAAGGCACGTTCTGAATCATTTAAGTTTGTCTACCTTAATACTCCTCAAACCTAGAGCAGAGAAGCTCTGCATTTAATCTTTAGTTTCCTCACACCCAGACACACACGCACACATACACACATGCATGCACACAGACTTACACACACACACGTGCACACACAAACACACACACACACACACACACACATGCATGAATGCACACACACACACACACACACACACACACACACACACACACACACTCTCTCTCTCTTCCTCTATCTCATGCACACACCACCACACCGTCAACATGCCATTGTAAGTTATTGGTTATTCAAACCAATAAATAACGATTAAATTTTAGGGCAGAAAACAGCAGATACATCACTGTGCAGAGAGACTTCAGTGCAAGACTAATAGGTTTTTTTGGCCATCATTGGCTCTAATCTAAGGAAGAGGCACAAATACTCCCAAACCCACAATTACAACACTTGTTTGATTGTGCACTTGCTCTAGAAATATGCAGGGTCGGCAAAATAATTGCTTCATAATCAGCAGTGAAAGAATTGCCTATTTTCATTTCCAATCCTCAAAACAAATATATGATACTGTATCTGTAAATAAAGATGGACAAAATAGCTGCAGTTATCCAGCTTATATGTGTGTGTGTGTGTGTGTGATGTCAACTATAATATGGGCTTCATATTCACGTAATCAAATGAGTTTGCCTCCATTTCCCCTCAACAAAGATACAAGTTAATGTAGTACTAATAGGCCATGTATATAAGCGCGCAGTAAGTACCACAAATGTAAAATTGGAAAGATTGAAAAAACGGATGGGATTTTGCTAATAAATCACTGTTAATGTTTATATTATCAACATGAGTCATGGCTTTAAAGGAAATCTAAATGTAAATCTATGTTTAGAGTGTTCACTTGTGGTTAATTCCAATACCTAAGCAGCAGATACAATTCACCATATAACATGTTTACACACACGCACTCACACCCTTGAAATTGGTTTCATGTTGGTTCAGAAAGTTACTGTTGTTACTGCCTCTTTTATGGAGAGGTTGAGGAAAGAGGCAACATAAACAGTTTTTTTTGTGTGGCTGGTCACATACACACAGCTACCTTGAAATTTACATTTTACAAGTCATTGCTAATCCAAAAAATCCATCCAAAAATCATTTTACTTATCTGTCTCTTATTTCCACAAAGCACTGGTCATGCATCATGATTGTTTGTCTCACAAATAACAATCCTGTATCATTACACACGTTCATACAAAGTTCTGTGCTATGGCATTATTGGATGATATAGGCTACAAGCGTTTGCACCACTGACATAATTATAAGGGTTTGCACAGCGATGTATGTAATTACAAAGCATTTTAGAAGTGCTAAATCAAACAACATACTTAATCCATTTTGCCTAATGTTTTAACAATGTACCAAAATAACATTTGACCTTAACTTTTTGCACTTACCGGTTTTGGACAATTAAAATAGCATTTGGAAAACGTACAATATTGCTCTTTTTTAATCATTATTATAAACAGTTAACACGTCAGTCTTCGTATTCCCTATAAACATTTCAGCCTTCTCATTCATTATTATAAACAGTTAATTATTCAGCCTTCTCATTCATTTTTATAAACGGTTAACACTTCAGGCTTCTCATTCATTTTTATGAACAGTCAACATTTCAGTCATAAACTGCAGTTTTTGGTAGTGCCAGAGATGTGGCGATGAATTCGCGATTTTGGTACATTTGTGATGCCGTAGTGCACGGAAGTATAGAGTCCGGAAGTATATTTAGTTTGTAAATCTCAAATATGTAAGTAACTCTCGGCAACTCTATGCAAATACTACATACATCTTAACAATACACGTACTGTTTTATTTCCCACTGGTGATCCGCCATTATTCAATGCTTATTTTTTTTTTATATGAACAAACTAGTGCGTCATGTTAATATGTACAGATTGAGGAGTTTGGGAAATACAGGTAGCAGTGAAGCTAGCTGTAGCCACCAACTTTGACTGCCTGCACATAACGCCACATCGTCAGTTATGACAACAGTAACGTCCGCCAACTTTGCTTGTCTATTTTGGCTCAGTGCTGAATAATGGCCTTAGGTTAATGGCTATAATGAATAAATCATTGCCTCGACTGAATAATTCTGTTGTTATATGTGTCCTTATAGCAAACATGTATGTAGAAACGCACACATGATTCCATAAATGGATATATTCAGTGTAACAAGTCTGGAAATGTAATTGTCTTGCATGCTGTTCAACAACACTGTACGCACCCTTGTTCATTTTCTCACAGGGGTTGATGGAACAGATACAGGTCTTGAGGGATGATCCTCTGTTTCCATACAACAACAAAAAACGGACACTATCCCAGTTAAAAAGTTAAGACAAAACAAGTACTAACTTTCACCATGCCTCGGGGGGATGAGGATGATGAGCGGACCCCACGTGGCCCCAAAACGGTGGACATGTTCACAGCTGTGTGCTTTCTGGGCTACCTGTCAAGCCTCAATCTTACTGTGGCGGTGTGTGTGGGCATGTACACGCGATGGGAGATGACAGACGAACCCGTGATCCTCGTCATTTTCAGCCTGGGTCTCTTCGTGCTGGGAATCACCAGTATCCTCCACTATTATTTTGGGGTGGAAAAAGCTAGCCTCAGCTTTTTCCACCTCTGGTTTGCCTTCCTCCTCGGCCTCCTGTGCTTCGTCGATGGCCCCAAGCTTGATAAAGACATCAAGGAGCAAGTGACCAACTATCTGCTCGTGGCTAGTTTGGCCACAAAAGCCATCTGGGCTCTGATGGAGCGCATGTTCGGCGCCGTCCGCCTCAAGCCCACGCTCCTCACCTCGATCGAGCTCCTGGAGCTCCTGGGCTTCGGAATCGCCAGCACCGCCATGCCTTCTCACAAATCCGTCGCCATCATCGGCATGGTGGTGGCCCTGGGCGTCATCATGGTGGACCTGAGGGTGAAGTCTTTGCTGGCCTTGCCCAGCTTAGTGTTGTTCATCGCGGTCACCATCGTGGCGTTCTCCCACGCCCTGGGCATCAACGCCAACCCCTTCGCCCTGGGCTGTTTCCTGGGCCGGCTGCTGTGTGAGCCCCTACTGGACCTCTACTTTTCTGGGCTAGGGCCATGCGAGCGCTGGCTGCCCGTGCTCTCCCCGGGCAGGCTGTGGAGGACGCTCTCCCTGTTGCCTCTGATCCTGGTCGAGGTGGCCTTCTTTGTGCTGGCGGCCTTTAAGGTAAACGTGAGCCACTAAATTGTGGGAAAATGTGAAATTTGTTAGGATTTTGTCTGGCATTTGTCATGGGTTGTTGGTTTGCTAACCCTCAGCTCGCTCCCTCACTCTTTTCTTGTACACGCTCTCCCTCTCTCTCTCTTCTCTCTTCTCTCTTTCTCTCTCTCTAATGTGTGAATCATGCACACTACACATGTAATATAAAACCTTGCTACAAACATTAAGACATAATTTGAAATATTTGGCAAAAATGTAATTCATTCTTCATGTGATCACCACATGCTGCAGTTTATACAGCAGCTAGCCCTCTTTGTGCAGGCCACCTTAAAAGTAAACTCAGCAGCATGTGTGGGAAAATTATGTGAGGGGGAGGGGTGGTCAGGGGGGTGGAAGAAAAATGGAATACTTTTTCATTACCTGAGTGATTATGTTCCCCTGTTACTGCTTGTTAAGAAATAAGGAGCTTTTTATAAAATAAAAACTCAATCATTTCACAAAATTAGATGTGCGTGCCCTCAAGGAGCAGTTTCATGTTTCTGCCTAATGATGCGGTATCACTTTAGTTACATTATTTTTTAATATTGCATTATTTAAAGAGCCCCTATTTTACTACCAGGTGTGATGCTGAGGAAGCCATTACAAGCCATTAAATCCCCTCCCCCCCTCCCCCCCACCAGCCCACCCAGTGGACTGTACCAACGTGTCGATTGGAGTGAAATAGTTTCCGGCAGTAGCGAATCTGCGTACAGACGCTGCTACAAAAACCGTTGCTGCTGTTATGTAAAAATCACTTCCTCTTTTTTTGGTGTTAAGGTGTTTTGGTGTTTAGGTGTTAATCATCTGAACAAAACACTTGCACTGCTTGTTGTGCTGTTCTTTCCTGACCACTTGGAATATATGATGTGTGACCAACAATTCTGAAAAAATAAATAAAATGTCTCCTAAATTGTAATGGCTTGAGATGGCAAATCACCATCACAACCTCATGGTAAAACAGGGGCCTTTTAATCTAGCCTAATGCTTTTCAGTCTAAACGTATTACCCCATCCTCCTCCCCTCCTCCTCCTCCCCACCCCTTTTCAGTTGGGCCTCTTGGAGATGTGGTACCTGGTGATCCCGGGCTTCTGCGTGTTCGGCTTGTTCTGGTTGGCGTGCCACGTGGTGCTGCTCATCACGCTGTGGGGCTTCCACTCCAAGCTCAGCCAGTGCCAGAAGGCGCTGCGGGCTCTGCGCTCGGACAGCCGCGGCCTGGAAAGCGTCATGGCGTCGCGGGGCATCAGACACTTCTGCCTCATCTCGGAGCGCCTGGTGCTCTTCTGCGTGGTGTCCACCGCCATCCTGGGCGCCGTGTCCTGGCAGGTAGGACCGCGTTTTGTTGGTTGAAGACAGGCTCACGGTATTGTTGCCGGCGTATGTTTTGAATCGGTTATGGACGGTATTTGTTATTGTGATGCCTTTATGGTTCATACAGATTTGAGCAGTCAAAAATGGGATGGGTCTTCTCATTCCCGATGGGAAATTCACTTTTAACAGCAATAGAATGCGGTTTTGCATGTAACAAGAAACCCTTCTGCTGTTGAATAACCATTTGAAATGTCAAAGCTATGTCAGAATACTTTGTTGAACAGCTCCAGAGATCAGGGCCAGCATTTGTATTCTACTATATTCTATTATATGGAAGGCTAACAGAAGGCCAATAGCATGCCCAGTGTGTAATAGTGATGGTTGCTTGCTGTAACACAAATCAGTTAGTCTCTTTTATCCAAAGTGATTAACAGCATATTAAGAAGCATGTCATTGATGCCTAACCTGTTCCCATCTGAAATCACTGTTAGTCACTTGGAGGAAATCGACTGCCAAATGACTAAATAGTCACAATAACAGTATTACAGTCAATACGGTAAAAAATAAAGTAAATACAGTACAAAGTAGAGGACATGATAATAATAATCCTGGACTGGATTCAGCTTGTTTAGCACATACAGAATACACAAATGTTACATGTCAACTATAGTTTATAGTCTGTGTAAATGGAAAAGTTTATGGAAACCTCAACCAGGGAAAATAGGCAAGCATTTGTGAAAAGATATAATAAAAGTAAGTGACAGAATGTTCTACGTCTTACTGTCAACCGTCTACGATTTAGGACGGGGGATATAAAAAGATTAGGTGTTAAAGATGGTGGATGCAGAATCATATCATGGGGATGTTTCCCTTGGACAAAAACCCAAGTGTGGTTTGGATAGAGCTGAACAAATCTATAAATCCATAGGCCTATGGACAGTTTTGTAACATGGCACCAAAGGGATGATATATACAAATGGAAATAATGGACTACTTTCTCAAAATAGGTTCGTCCCCAAAAGACAGATTTAACACTATGTACATTTTATTCAGTCGCTTACCTTAACCGTTATCGCAACTTCCACAATTTGTAACTTCGTTACATTAACAAGTTCTCTAAATCTCGAATGCCCGCCAAAGATTGTATTTTATTGTTCTTCTATTCGACATGTTTTCCCCAGCCCACCAATGGCCTCTTCCTGAGTGCCCTGTTGGTGGTTGTTCCCCTGGAGTCCCTGGCCCACGGCCTCTTCCACGACCTGGGCAGTTGCCTGGGGGGCACCAGCGTCGGCTACGCCCTGGTCATACCTACGGCGTTATGCAGGTAGAGACACGCATACGCATGCACATGCACACAAACGTACATACATACATACATGCACGTACGTGTGCACACAGGTGTGCCCTGGGAGTACCGACAGCCTTCTGCAGGTGCCCGCGCGCGCGCACACACACACACACACACACACACACACACACACACACACACACACACACACACACACACACACA
>JAOPJO010000078.1:15053494-15065890 GCA_027123675.1 Molva macrophthalma | reverse complement strand
TGTGTGTGTGTGTGTGTGTGTGTGTGTGTGTGTGTGTGTGTGTGTGTGTGTGTGTGTGTGTGTGTGTGTGCGTCCCACATACATACATGCAAGCCTCAGTATGAACAGCCGAGACAGACAGCACAGCAAAATGGATAATGAGACACACACACATACAGTAACAGCCACATGCACACAAAACTCATTTTGGTTAGTGATTAGCTTAATTAGCAGCTAGGCCCGCGCAGCAGACACAACTGATAAGCATCCAGACATGTGCATGTGATTTGTGCCCATTTGTTGAGTGGAGTGTGTATGTGCACTTTACACACACACACACACACACACACACACACACACACACTTGGCATGGCATGCCAATCGTCGCTCTTGTTATTGTGCACATAAACTTGGACGTATACGGGTGGAAAACATATTGCACGCCAACGAAAGCCACCGTGATTGCTGCGGTGTCTTTGTGAGCGGACACACAACGATACTCTTGAGCCTTGACCCCCCCCCCGCCACCCCCAATCTAATAAAACCCTTTCATCCATCTCTCTCCCACCCTCTCTGTCTGCATCTCTCCAGCTCACTCTCCTCTGTCTCTCTCGCCACTCAATGCTGCAATCATTACATCAAAGAATAAGGTTACCCTTTGAGATGAAAGAGACAAGCGGAAAATACTTTATGGGGGCCCCCACATCGGCAATCGGCCCCGTATCCCAGGTTATTACTACACAAATACTTATAGTGACAACTGTCACATGGGCATAGTTTTGTCCAATCACACATGTCAAGGGATTCAAAGAGTGGCAAAACAGACAAGGTCAATAAAGTTGACACAAAAGCCCTCAAAACCATGTGTTTCTTTTATTATTCGTGAGTGCTTCATGTTAACTTCTAACAATGGGAAAGAGCTCTTGTTGCTGCGAGTAATAACGTATATCACTACAGCTATCGTTTATTAATCAGCCTATCACCTGCTCTTGAAAAGGTGGACTAAACTGAGAGGATATGAAAGTGAAACTAAAGTAGTTAGGTTCCCTTTTATGATTAGCATGGAAATCAGCTAGAATATACAGCTAATTATAGTACCACGATTGTTGTTTGTTTCCTACATAAATTGAAAAATAATAACTCCCTGTTCAATCCATGAACTTAGCTTCTGCATGTGCAGATAGGTAACAGCCTGTAGCTATGCACACTTGAAAGTATGTGTCTACTTTCATTAAACTTTCCAACAAGCATTGCGAAGGCCCACAATGCCAGTGTACAAAAAAATGTCATTAGATGGGGTTTTTTTTTGTCATCCGTTTCTTTTGTATTCAGTGTGGCCAATTATGTTTCCTGTAGCTCCTGACTATAAGCCTGGAGTCAAGAAATAATAAGTACTTGAACCTTAATTATTTTTGCTGGGAATTTCTAAGTAGAGGGTACACTTCCTTCTTTCTTGGTTAGCTTTTTTCCTTTTCGCTTGTGTTGCGTAAATCTTAACTTGGGCACCGACTGGGAAAATGTAGTAGTCTATTGTTAAATTAAAAACGGTAGCATGCTGAGTCATTGAACCCAATGCACCACTGGCTGGGGTGGCATATTGTTGACAAGATACTGGCACAATCCTGGCCCAATAAAGTTCTTATCCAAGCATTCCTGTGATTTCCAACCAAATTGAAAGACCTGCTTATCAGAGATGCAAAAAAGTTGCTTCCTAGTTAGCCTACGGTACAGTATGATATGCTGTATAGTAGTCTCTCTCTCTAGTACGCTTTGAGAGAGAGAGAAATGGAGAGACTACCTTTTGCTTTTGCGACACCATTGCAATTCCAGAGGGGCAGGGTAGGCTTTTGGCAAGGCTGTTTGACTCCCAGGCAATGAATTTTGGGTTCCCCAATTTCAACACTACACTAAAGTACCTGTAGGCATTCATGAGAAAAGATGCCTAAACCCTACATGCTCTAAAATGTCAAAAAGAAATTACTTTACAGGAACTGTCATGCTCGACTATTTTCTAATATGAGAGGGGACTGCTTCATATGCATGTTGTGAAGCAATCTTTGTCTGCAACATCAACATTTCCATGTAAAAATCGTGGAAAAGTCGGGCCAATTACGCCATTGGTCTGGAATTGGTGGACTTGATGTTGCAGACTGTGATTGCTTCACAACACGTGTATGAAGCAGCACTCCGTGTCGGTTCCACTCCAAGTCATTTTTAGGATAATAAGCATCTGCTTGAAAGTATGTTTCTGATCGAACCTAACAAGCGGAACGGAGCTGTATCTATTTCCACATGGATCTCAACTTGGAACCATGTGCCTCCACTGCTAACAGATGGGTGTTCCTCAATGTCCTAAGCCCTGGCAGCAACCGGAAACTTCCTGTTTCCTTTCTCTCTTCCCCCCCCCCTGCTCGCTCCCTTTCTCTTACCAATTCCAATCAGCTGTCATGCAGTGTGTGGATACCTCATTAGTCTCGGCATTGATCGGGCATGTGCACCCCCAGCTGCACGCATTCTTCCTAACAAACCAATGCAGAAGAAATAAATAAACAAAAGGGAGAGAAGGGAGAGGGAGAGAGAGCAATCAATCAATAAGCTCAGGAAACATTTTGTCTATTTAGGAGTGGGACTACCAATTAGTGGAAAAGCTCTTGTTGTGGGTCATACTAAACATGGTTTGATTTTCATTGACCATGCCATAGCTGCAGCACACTTGTGTCTTGTGGCTCCCTGTTTGTTAGCATGTTTGGCTACTTATGCCACCTACCACAATTGAGTAGGCTAATGCCCTGTGAGGCATTGACACACAAAAAAAGTGAAAAAACGAAATTGAATCGATGGAACATTGATCATATCAATGGAGTGCCAACAAAAGTGTGGATTGCATATTGAGTGAACTGCAAGTGGATATCGGGCAGAAGCTTGCAACGTGAGGCATTTCTTTTCTTGAATTAGTGTGCTATTAGCTACACAGCCTTGCTAATAATGAAATCGACTTGATGCAGTTCGGGGAGGATGGATCATTTGTGTGTAAGTATAGTGCTAGTGACAGTGAATTCACACTACAGAAAATGCGGAGGCACATCTTGCTCATCTTCATGCTATGGTATGGAGCCCGATGCTAATGGAAATGGAAACGAAGAGCGAGGCCAGACAAAGCAGAGATGCACGCTCAAATGGCTTTTGACTGCTTTCTGATGAGCCATGGCAAATCTAGTGTGACGTTCTGTCTCTACTTTTCAAGGGATACACAGCAATGCATGTCCGTAATGGCATTTCACAAGGCACACACACTGGCTCACTGACAATAGACTAGGCTCAGCTTACCATGCAGATATGATTTACTTGTCCTTCAGGAAATACATTATTTAGGTCAATGTGTAAACAATCTTACAATGCATTCATACTGTCACTTGCAGATTGACCTTTTCCAAACTTCATTTTAACATGAATATATTTTTTTAGTGTGGTTGCAAAGCAAGCCACACTACTGTTATGTTTCTTTGCATTACTATTCTTCTGCCTAATTTTTGGTAATTATCTCCTCCTACAATGTTGCAGGTATAAAAAAGTAGCCCCTTTTTATATGTACAAAGAATTGCACATATATCCGTACAGTGCACCATTCCTACGATTTTTTTAATTTCTTATACTTTTTTTTCATTCATATTTAGTTATTATTTAATATTGAACGTGAATGGGACAAAAACGCTAAAATAAACCAGTCCAAACGTGATCACCTGAGAGTTGTCAAATTAAATAGGCATATATAGACCGGAAGTAAGGAGGTCTCTAAAAAGTTTGGTACCCTTTGTGACCACAGGGGGCGCTATAACTCATGGTCAAACCTAAACGGCCACGCCACATTTTATATACAATTCTGCAACTTGTAATCTGGCCCTTATTTGACATGCTGAATCTTTTTGCCTTAAGGACCCATGATGTCCGCCTGAAAGGTTTTTCTGTACTTTGAAGGTTTTGGAAAACCTTGAAAAAATCGTGAAAACTGACCCATAAACCCAAATAAGCCAAATTGTGGGCCACATACTTCTTAATACTGCCCGACCTTATGGTATTATTTTTTTTGATTATTTTAAAAATGGCCGAGTTATGGCCGATTTATGCGAAAATACAATTATGCAATTGAGCTTCCATTATTCAACCAATCCGAAGTCCACTTCAGAGAACCCCAGAGGCCTAAAATGTGGTGGGCCCACCAAGGACCTCCCCGTTAGGTAATATGGAAAGTTTTGTTTTGATAGCTAAGAAAATTATGTCACAGGGTCCATTTCAAATTACCACTGTTGCAGGTGCTCGGCAAGCTATTTTTTATAATGGAAGTCAATGGGGATAATACGCTGACTTCAGCCATTCCGAAGGGGAGCAACTCAAGAGTCGTCAAAGTTGGTACATGTATAGAAACCGCGCTTAAGCAGGCCTCCAAAAAGTAAAGGACCTCTTTGGCAACAGGGGGCGCCATAACTCACAATCAAACAAAAACAATCAGCCCCATTATTCGATCAATCACAAGCCCGCTTCAGAGCGGCACAGGGAAACTCTACGAGTTGGCTCGTGCAACCACACACTTTCTTCAGGAAATGCACATACGGCGACATGTCTAATTGTTTGTTGATACTGTGTGATGACAGTTGATGGGTCATATGGCTATCTTCTAAGTAATGGCATTTACCCAGAGGACTGCACTTAGCTTCATAGGCCGTTTTATGCTTTATTGGAATACGGCTACTTGTAGCTGCATTGGCTGACTTCTTTCATTTCAAAATCTCGAATCTCATGTATAAACTACCTAATCCTACGCACCAAGAAAGAAAGAAATAGTTGGTGTTCAAATAAAATGACAATATTTTTACACTTGATGCACTCATTGATCTGCCTCATAAAATTGCCATCATCATTATCGTTCACTTTAATTTGCTTTTTTATGGTTTTTAATGTGTTTACATTATGTTATTAAATGCCCATGCCAGTGTCTCCATTCCCAATGTGATGAATATCAGAGTAAAAAACAGGAAGATCGCACTGCAGTGTATTTATAACCTCACCTCCACCATTTCATCTCTCCTTGTTTGACAATGATCCGGGCAAAATTAAAATTAATACATAACCACTGCACTAACGCCCACCACTAAGCCATCGTACAGTTCACATTCATACAGTATCTGCTTCATTGCAGTGGGTTCTTTCTTTTTCGAGAGAACAAGGTAGGCATAAACATTTGAAATATTTGAAGATTCAGCAAGTAACCCCTTTTCCTCCTCCTGGTCTTCCTCCCTATGGATTAAATAGTGACAGCTCACCACTTCTTTTCATGTGGGATTCAAGTTAAATCCATAGAGGGTTATTTTTTTCCTCTCCTCTAGATATAGGTTGCATCCCATGTAAGAATATCGACGACAAAGGGCCTAGGCCCCTATATTTTTTACAGTTCATGCTAGTCAAAATGCATTAGAGAGTCAAAGGCAATAGAAAGAAAAGAAAGGGAAGATAAAAAAGAAGTGGAGGGAGAGGGAACCAGTGAGATAAAGAGGTGGTAGAAATGTATGCGATCGGGAGGGACAGCCAGATAAATTAGTTTCTGGGTCGTGTTCAGCTTATTCAGCCAAGGATGTAATCAAATCACATTGTTGTCCACAAAAAAACCCACAAAAAAATACCCAAAAACAACCCAATATACCCATGAGCTTTTGCCTACGAATACCGAGTTATATAGTACTTATGCTGCCATCTGGTTGTCTTTCTCTAAAGACGGACAGACATGAATACAGAAGGACCCAAGGCTTAGGTACATGCTGCAGTACTGCTGTTTTTAGACCTTTCTTCAGACAGTGAACATACCACATACCGTGTGTGTGTGTGTGTGTGTGTGTGTGTGTGTGTGTGTGTGTGTGTGTGTGTGTGTGTGTGTGTGTGTGTGTGTTTACCCTTGTACTATGCATTTGAGAATAGGCTCTAGGTGTCTCTTAGTTAAGGAGCGTTGCCTAAGGAGCAGAGCCCCTTGCGTCGTATTTTGAACCACCCTCTTTTGTCTTTGACAGACCGCCGGTGCTCTAAAAGCCTCTGTCCATGGTGCTGACGGGTGGCCTTCATGTAGAGAGCGCGGTGTACCCTCTGATGATTTCACCGCGTCACTCCATCGCTGAGATCTATTCATCATGTCTTGAATTTTTTTTCTTCTGCATAATGGAATAAAAACACAGGAAACGTACACAATAAAAAGCTTTTGAATCCCTTCACTCTAGAATCTGAATCCCTTCGCTTTTTTCTTTACTCTTCATCCGCTCTTGGATAGAGAGGCTTGCAGAGGCTGGGTAAACATGGATAGGTGGGAACATTTGACCGCGATGTTTTGCAGCTATATTCAGATCAGGACTGAAGGACAAACATGTCCTTAATGAGGTGCTTCATGAGTTCTGAGGGTGTTTTTTTTTTTTCCTTTTTCTTTGTTGTTCATGTCACAGGCTAGGACAACTATTCCACCATGAAGTGGTATCTGCTTCACATTTGCCAAGTGGCTTACCCCCCCCCCCTCCACCATCAACTCCCACCCCTCTTATGTCACTCTTTGGTCTTTGGGAAGGTGTTTCTAGAAATAGGATACGGTGGCCACCATTTTAAGTGTTTTCTATCGCTAGCTTATAGTTAGTGGTGGTCCTATTAAAGAACCATTTAACAGTGATTTTCACAATAACAAATAACAAATTGCTTGAACAAGTGACAGCCCCTTCTAAAGGTTGAGCCCTGAATTTACAAAATTGTTGGATATAGATATATACAGTATAATAGCATTTTATGCTGTTGTGCCCGAAAACTGATAACAAAATCACAGACAATAAGGCATCAACTGTTTGTAAAAGAAACAATCACATTTATTCTTTTTAGCACGATTCCCAAGTCTGTTGTGCCCATTGATCACATATAGTACAGTCAATATAAAAATGGCTTTTTAACTTTACACCCAAAGCAACAACGCAATGTTATCTTAAAATATGTATGCTAAAAATACCGCTGAAGTATTTTTTGTCACTAGAATTACTGGAGATTAGCTTGTGATTCTGCAGTGATGACATGGCCATATTTTGCTGTTTTTCAACATTTCTTAATTATCGTCATTTCTTTATTTTTTTCAGTTGACTTCATGTCGTCCACGTTGTAGGCACTTACCGGGGCATAACAAACCACGTTCAAACCTTCGAGGGGGAGGTAAAACACCACACATCTCAACCTTTTGAGTCAAATTTTACATATGTATATAACTTTATATGATTTGTTTCTTACAATCCCTCCATATTTTACCCAGCCGCCATTGCTATGAGAACTACGCAGCACAAACAGCCATTTCTGCAAATGTCCTCTCCAGGCTCCCATTTCCAGAGTTGAAATTCATTTAGCTTAATGTGTAGGCCTAGTTGTAATCAAGAGAGCAGTTGGTTCCTTCCCTACAATTTAAAACCCATTTAAACCGCATGGATACAGAGGGATTCTCATTACATCACCAGTAGAGTAGAATATATAACAATATTTCCATGAAAATTCAAGAATCCTCATTTTAAATAGAAAAAAGAGAGGGAGGGAAAGGGGTATATTTCATCAAAAGGTATACACCATAGTCACTGTTATTCATCTATTCTACTAAATCCCTCTTTTCCAGGTATAGACAGCCGCTAGTTACTGTTTTTCTCTAACTCGTCTATGGATGTTTGACAAATCACAGACGGTATTGCTTGGGACCACACGGACAGTTCCACAACTCTGAACACATTTAACAGTCAATTACACAAGAGCCCGCCCAGCATTGCATTGTCTTGCTTTCACTCTGTCTGTATTTCTGTGGGAATGGTACTGAAATGTATCCTTTAGCAGTACAGCAAGCGCTCCCCACCTCCGCCCAACCCTGTCCTGCCGATGTTAGCTTGGGTAGATTAAACGGTTGCAAAGCCATCTCTGAAGTTAAAAGTTCAAACTGGTGTGAGTGCGTCATTCAATTTCAACTGTTCCGCCCTAATCCGTTATCAGTTTTGTCAGTACATCTGAGTTTGAACTCCCAAAGGGAAGGGGGCGGGAGAGTTGCAATTTGAACAATCCTGCAAATAGCTGTCTTTCATTTCTTCCCCTATGGCCTCGTCCATTCTCCTGCAGTCGTGTGGTACTCTCCTGTCGCCGCACTTCCTAAAAGGCATTGTCAGATACGTTTATGACTGTGGCTTTCACTTCCACTCCGCTCGGCATGCCTTTCCCCGGGACCCACAGCCTTGTTAAGAAAGGCGAGTAGACGCCGGTGGCCTCCAGCGGTGTAAGTGCAGCTTTGGACTCGCACTTCCTTAAATCCCCGTAAAGGTGGCGGTTCCTCAGAGACACGTAAATAAGCAAGCAGGCCACGGAAACCATGGCCAGGAGGGAACCGAACACGGTGATCATCGCCGTGTCCCACTTCTCGGTGTCCTTGACTCCCCGCTCTAACCCCTTGGTGGTGACGTTGACGCATTTGGTGTCATGGCTGGAGTGTGCGCCGCGGACCTCCACGCACACTTTGTACCGGGTGGCTGGGGTAAGATGGGTGAGGTTGTAGACCCTGACGTCGGAGGGCACCCTGGCGGTGAACGCCATGGTGGGGTGGTTGCCGTCTGTCACGGTGTACCATTTGATGCTGGGTGCCACGCCTCCATGGGCGGCGTTCCAGGATACCAGGATAGACTTGGCCTCCAACGATTTGATTTTGACGTCCAGAGATCCGTTGGCGGCTTGGGGAAAATATCCGTTCACTTCCACGGAAACCGACTTCAGGTCAGCACCGACCAGGTTGTGGGCAACGCAGGTGTAAAGCCCTGCTTCGTATTCCGTTATATCGTAGATGTCGAAGGTTCCCTCAGGGTGCATGTAAAACTTGTCCGACACCGTGTTGGGAAGCACCCTGGAACCAGATGGGGTGATCCAGTAGATGTCTGGTTCTGGTTCCGCAAAGGCTCTACAGTGGAGGGACACAGAGCTTCCGTTCTGTGCCTTGACTCGCCCGGGCATGCTTTCAGGTGAAATAAGCGGCAGGCAAATTTCCATCATTTCCCTGAAGTGCACCTGTCGAACATGCTGGCCTTCATATTCTGGCGGCTCCACACAATAGAGAGAGTCGGGCTCCATGAAGCGGATATTGGTCTTGTTCATGTTCATCCAGCGGATCACACAGTCGCAGCGGATGGGGTTGCTGTGCATGCTAACCTCTCTGAGATTTGGGAGGGACTCAACGGTAATCCTATGGAGGGCACTGAGCGCGTTACCGTTTAGCATCAGAGTCTCCAGCCTAGGTAGCTTGTAGAAGGCATTGGGATGGATGTAAGACAGTTTAGGGTTGTTAGTCGCTTCTATTTTTGTAAGCTCAGGGAGGTTGTTCAGGGCAAAACTGTCAATGGAAACCAGCTCTGGCATGCTGTTAATTCCCAGCTCTTTCAAATGGAGCATGTCTACAAAGTCCCCCCTCTGTATTCTTCCAATGGGGTTTTTATTCAGATCCAGAAACTTCAGGTTTTTCAGGGTTCTCAGGGCAGAGTGGGGCACCTCAGGGAAAATGTTGTCGTAGAAGGAGATGCTCTCTAATGTGTCGAGGCCCGCCAGTGCATCGTCTGGCAGCTGCGACAAATTCATTCTGGTCAAAACGAGACTGCGGAGGTTAACAAGAGGTTTGAAGTTCATGTCGTCGATGAAAACAACAGGGTTCTCGCCGATCATGAGGATCTCCAGACTCGGCATGGCCTCAAACCACTCTTTGCTGATGACCTTGAGCTTGTTAGAGTTTAGGTGTAATCGGAGAAGCCTGTGGAGGCCCTCGAACGCTGTGGGGGAGATGGAGGAAATGAGGTTGTGATTCATGTAGAGCTCCTGAAGGTTTGGCAGTTCAGCCAAACAGCTCCCGGGCAGCTCCTGTATCCAATTCTCCTCCATGTGGAGAGACAGCAGCTGAGGCAGGCTCCCCAGCTGCACGTCGCTGATGGAGGTTAAGTTATTTTGCGATAGGTCGATCTCTGTGATGTTGGTCAGGTAATCCAAAGGTTTGTTAATCTTCGCCACGTTGTTGGTCTGCAGCAATAGCACTTGCGTGTCGAGAGGTAATTTCCCTGGCAGGCTGAAGAGTCCTACATCGTTGCAGTCAACCGTTGGGGCCTCCATGTACACAGAGCTGGGAGAGAACCATGGTCTGATCTGACAGACACAGAGCTTGGGGCAATCAGGCCTCTCCTCGGTGGCCAGAACGATGGAAGCCATAGCCAGGGCCACAAAGAGACGATCCATGAATGACACGTCCTTCATATTGGCCCCCCGTTTCCCCGCCA
Source organism: Molva macrophthalma (assembly GCA_027123675.1). Classification (NCBI taxonomy): domain Eukaryota; kingdom Metazoa; phylum Chordata; class Actinopteri; order Gadiformes; family Lotidae; genus Molva; species Molva macrophthalma. The sequence goes on along the minus strand of JAOPJO010000078.1, from coordinate 15,055,571 downwards.
GTAACTGGCCTTTGTAGACTAAGTGGTGTGCACCGTTAGCTTCACAAATAATGAATCATTTGTTTCCAACCGCCGAGGCGAATGACTTGCAGCCCCCGCAACCTATCGCCACAGCCACAGCTAGCTCTAGCAACGGCAGTTTGTGCTCCCCAGGGGGCTTTTGGTCTTGTTGCTGTCCTTGGATATAATGACCAATCACTCAGTCCTTGCTGCTAGTGTTGGTGTCAGAGGCCAAGGCTGCAGTCAGGCAAGGGCCCCAGAGGAAGATGGAGTGGGGTCGGGAAAGAGAAGAAAAAAAATGATGACCAAAAAAAGACTGGTATACCTCAGGGGAGTTACGGTCCAGTTATTAACATTTACACGTTATCCATGGAAAATTCCAGAGTCCTTTGATGAAGGCTGTCCTTGTTAATTCAGCGGTACTAGCTTCCAAAGTCCATGAACCAGTCCATTCCAACCTGTGTAAAAAGAAAAGAGAGAGAAAGGCAGTGTGAGTATGATATTATAATGCTCAGTAGTCCAGGATTGTCATAAGAGAAGGATTTAGTCACATTGACATTTGTTATAGGCATAGTGATGCATGTTGACATTTATATTGCACTGCCTACAAGCAACGACACCATGGCTTTATATGTGCTTGACCTTCTCTGCTTCATTCTTGGAACATATCTGTACCTTGTGATATGGCGCTCAAGCTTGACATTAGCCGCGTATTATGAGTTTAAAAAGACGCTTTATTAGAAATCCCTAATGGAGAGACTTCATAGGATTTAAGCATTTGTCTCCTGGGCAAACGGTTACAGACATTGGGGTTGTCGTTCCCTCAGAGCCCACCGATAAAATAATCCAAAGTAAGACAAACACGGCAAGGCCTATGTTGTCTCTTTAAAACCTGAAGGGACATCACTGGAAACAAATAGCCTCAGTTATTTCCTAAGCAACAATAAGCATTTACTTGTATTTTATTTGGTTCACAACCAATTACCCCCTTTTTTAATCACCCCTTGAGAACTCAAACTGGTTTCTCAGTTTCACAAAGTAAGGCACAGATTCCAGCTTGATGGCCGCGATTGCCAATTAATGACGTGGCGTATGTCTCGGCCCATTACTTCGTGCTTTCAGGAGAGCCTCCATCTTTTTAACAGTACCAAATATTGATTAAGCTGTCCTGGAAAATCTGAACAGAACAAGCCTTAACAACACATGTTAATTCTGCAGTGTTATTTGATTAATTCTACCCTAAAGAGGAAATTAATGTGACATTCTGTGGTACCGTATGCTGTTTTTTTTCAATGGCATGACATCTGTTTGTTTTGGTACGGTGTATTTTCTTTTTTTGCTATCCATTTATTTACTTCTTTAACCCGACTTTGCTAGTCGACTTTACAGGGGAGTCTCCACACATTGGGTGCACTATGTAATTTGTTATACATAACTGCCTCTCTCGCAGAACAGATGGTTTGATGGTGCTTGTGGTGTGACGGTCCAAAAGAGCACTCGGTGTACACCAACACACAACCACACGCACACTTGCACACGCGCACACCATGCTATATTTAAAGGAGGCAGCCGACAAAGGAGGACCGGAGGAAAACATTTTCCCCGATGTAACCGGGTCGTGTATGACAGGGGGGGAAATAAGTGGAGAATGAAGAAACGAGTATGGGAGTAAAAGAGGGTTAAAAAAAAGGGGATTTCAAGGTAATAAGAAATACGAAATTGAGGGTTTCGGTCAAGAAAGCTCACTATTTTTCAACCTAATACATATAAAGGGTTTTGGATTGAATTAGGCTAGACAGACAGGGGGATAGATATGGAAAGAAGAATGGATGGAGACAGATACAGATAAAGAGATGGATAGAGCGATGGGTGGATGGGTGTAGCGATAGAAGAGTGATAGATGGATGGGTAAAGAGATTGATTGTAGAAGCGAGAATCGTAAAAATACCACGGCAGGCATAACTCCGACAACACAAGGCCAAGAATTGTATTCAGGTTCTTAAAGGTGTGTGTGTGTGTGTGTGTGTGTGTGTGTGTGTGTGTGTGTGTGTGTGTGTGTGTGTGTGTGTGTGTGTGT
>JAOPJO010000078.1:14827427-14842245 GCA_027123675.1 Molva macrophthalma | reverse complement strand
ACGCACACGCACACGCACACGCACACGCACACACACACACACACACACACACACACACACACACACACACACACACTGAAGTTACATAACTTCCTAACTAGAAATTAGAGCACAAGAGAAATTAACATTGGGGGTTAAGTGTGAATAAGACAAATGGACCAGAAACGAGAGAATGTGCCAAACAGCCAAGTTGTATACTAATGATGTGAATAATTACTGGGATTCTAATCTGCTATGAGTGTATAACAATATTAAAGTGAGGTAGTTTAGGAACATTAATAAAATGCGGGTATAGATGACTTCATCCATTATTCAGAAGTGGTAGTTCAGACCAGTTCATAACAACATTAATAATCATAAAACACTGTATTTATAAAGCACTTTTCAAGGTAATCAGAGCCACTTTACAAACAAATACAACAATGGTTTAAAATGCCACTGTGAAGAGGCTGTCGGTAAGATTTGACAGGCTTAAAGAGAGCAGTAGAACAGAGCAAGATTTTTTAACTAAACCCCAAAAAACTTTCCCTCCCTCCCTACAATTCTCCACCATTCAGAATCCGGGCATGATGGATTATCCGACCCAATCAGGGAAGAGACGGCCCTGATTGGTCACAAATGAGCCAGGAGCGGTCTTAAATCGAAACCACACAGAGGCAAGCGCAGCCGACTCAAAGATCTATTCTTCTCGGAAGGCATTTCACTCACTAATGGCTGACGGATGGCAATGCCATTTATATCAAACTACACTCAAATTAAAGTTCTTAAATCTTACCTACGTTTTTTTTTTAAAGAGCATAAAAATGAAATGGCCGAATAAGAGCGAGGGGGCCAGAGAGGGTTAGAGTTGGGTTAAAGTGTGGTAGTTGAGGCCAGTTCATATCATCATTATAATAATAATACTACTAATAATACATATTATGTATATAGAGTAAAATAAGACAAAGAAGAATATCAATGGTTAAAAAAAAAAGTCCCATTAAAAACACATTTCAGTCACGTCGGCGCGTTTGTTCAAGCACTGCGGTGCACTGCGCCCCCTACCTGCGTGCTGTAGTTACTGCAGTGCTGGATGATCCTCTGCATCTCCTCGTGCACCAGCTCCACGCAGCGCAGGCTGGGCTCCTCCAGCCTCTTCACCTGCTTCTTCACCAGCAGCTCGAAGGACACCTCAGGCACGAACAGGGAGGGGCGAGGGCCCTGGGGGACGGGACGACAGACAGACAGACAGACAGACAGACAGACAGACGGGAAGGGGATGTACACGGTTAGGCCTCATTTGCATATGCTTGATGACATCGCCGTGGGCGCGGCGGTGTGGAAGTAGGGAATTCAATAAGGGTGGCGGGGAAGGGAGGAGTGCTGGGGGCACATAAGTCTAAGGAGGTTTGAGTTTGATCCCCCGAAATGTCATACAAATCCCACCCTCGAGCCTCCTTGAACAACATGCCCCATCTCCTTTACCTGCGCCTTAATGAATTGTATCTGCATTCACAGACATTTGCATGGAGTCAATTATTCTGCCTGAATAAGTCTCCTCAAGGCTGATACATGTAAATGTGATGGCGAATGGTAAACAAACAGATGGGAAACAGAAGTTGTGTTCACCGTGGCGTTGCGGATGGCGGTCAGGATGTCTATGGTGTTCAGGCCTCCCAGAGGATCAACCGACTCCAGCGTCCTGCCAAACGTCTCGTGGAATATGTAGCAGATCCGCGCTCCGCCGCAGCTGGGGAAAGGAGGAGGGTCACGAGGTCATCCGCGACGTTAGAAACAGATTCCAACATATTCATCGGTCACAAGTTCCACTTCCTGTACGATGAGCCCCTCCTCTTTTTTGCATGCTTTGCCTTCCAAGTGTTGTTGGGTTTTATTGTTGAATGGTGACACCTGCTGTCTGCAGTGATTTACAGTATTCATCTCCAACCCTAATCTCTGGTCCAGCAGTCCTACTATGTAATAGCAGAACTTCTGGGGGGAGGCCGCACAGAGCCCGGTCCAGAAACCAAAAAAATGAAATAGTTACACCTTGTTGCTGGTTTCGTTACGGAGAGATTTGACCAACTGATTCGCACGTAGACGAAGTGTATTTCTACAGCGGTCTGTCTACACGGTGTTGATTTGAAACCTTCACAGACACATTTTTACTATTGACTAGGGCTGGCTAAGTTTGTGTTTGCTGTTAATAGGCAATTACATGCTTACAGAGTCCCTCTTCCGGCAACATGATTGGTCAAAACAAATATGAAGCAAAAGAAAGAGAAACGCCCTGTTCACCCAGATGAGCTTTAGATTACCAATCTAAAGTCTGATTTCTGAGACTATCTTCCCCCAGACCCCTTGCTTGGTTGAAGCAACAGCACCCCCATGTGACTGAGAAAGTGTGTGAGTAGTTATCTGGGATCCAGCATGAGTGTATATCAGCGTTTAATGAGTGTATATCTACAGTGGCCAGTCTACAGGGTGTTGACTTAAAACCTTTACAGACTCTTTTCCTAAGACTTGTGTGTCCCGATAGGATGTTTTAGCTTGTCTTCCCACCGGGAACATTTTACTACTGCGCTTCGAGTTTGTGTTCGCTGTTAATAAATGACGCACTTACAGATCCCAGATCCAGCAACGTGATTGCGCAATATAAATAAGAAGTGAAAGAAACTGAAACGCCCCGTTCATCCAGGTTTTGAGCTCGTCTGCTTTCAGACCTTCGATTATTTATCCGACTTTTGATTATCAATGTAAAGTGATGATTTGTGGGACTGAGTGAGTGAGTGAGCGACTCACAGCTCGGTTGTCTCGATGTACTTGGCCGTGCCCTCGATGGTGTTGCAGTACTCTGCGGCAAACTTGGTGATGAGCTGCAGCAGGGTGGCGCTCTGGTCCTCCACCGGCTCTCCGTAGCTGCTGAGGAGCGACTGGTACTGGGCCGCCAGCACGTTGATGCGGGCCTTCAGCTCCGGCAGGCAGTCTCGGATGTGGTGCATCAGTAATCTGATGGGACGTGCGCGCACGTTAATTCAAACGTGAGCACACACACACATAAACACACACACACACACACACACACACACACACACGCATAGGCGTGCTCACACACATACGCATACACACACACACACAGACGTGTGTGAACACACACACACATGAATGCATACATGCACACAGAAGCACACACACACACACACAGGTCAGCGTTCTCCACAGTATCATCATGATCATATAGGATGGGGTTTGATTGATCCCTGAACATCAACTGCTATTGGAGACTTGCACAATGCACATGTCTTTTAGACGTCAAAGACAAATCAATCGGTATGATTTATTCACGACGCATACATTTTAATTATAGCTGCCCTTATTATCTATTCACTATAATTAATTCTAATGTATGCTCTGGAGTCAATGTGAATCAATGTGAATGAATGAATTATTATTGTTTCTTATTGTATAATTTATTCGATTGGATGTGGTGCTGTTAAAGATGTTGTAGGTAAGATTTGAGAGTTGTAAAGAGAGACAGCAGAAAAGAGAGCACTTATAGCTGATGGATGGCAACGCCATTTTGAACATACTGCACTGAAATATTATCTCTGCTTACCTACAGCACCTTTAAATGCGATAATATAACATACTTTAATATAATAACGTAATTATAGTTTTTTATACAATTGTCTACCTTTTTTAACTTTTTAACACTTTAACAGAAGGCTTTCTAGAAGCAATATAAAACATAATCACGCAAACAAAACTTGACGTTCATAATCTCAAAGATTGTAATTGATTGTATTCACCTATTGAGGGTCCTGGCCAGGTATTTGGTACCGTTCCTATTGGCCAGAGAGGGATACTTCTTCTGCAGGAAAGCGTGTTCGTCATGAATGGCATCGGCCACAGACTTCTTGTTGTTGATGTCCAATTGGCTCCTGAAAAAACAAAATACAAAATCATGAATAATACATTGAGTCTGCTAAACTTGTATATATGACGTCTGCTAAACTTGTATATATTTGGGATAAAATTACTTTTATCCCAAGCGACATACCAATATATTTATATATTCTTAATATGGGGTGGCTCCAATAGGAAATCAACCCGCCGTTACATTGAGCGACTAGGGTGAGCTGCTCATAGCATAGTGTGGTGCAGTGCAGCGTAGTGTAGCATAAATACAGATATGTCCAGACCTGTTGACCACCCCGATGAGGCCCAGTTTGACGGGGATGACTCGGCCCATGAGCACGTCCATGGCGTCTGTGCCGGCATCCATCAGGTCCAGCTTAGTCACCACTGCCAGCGTTCTCCTTCCTGGGAAAAACAAACAGTATATGTAATATATACATGTAATATAGCTACGAATTCATGTAATTTAACAATAATACATGCAATATAATTCAAATACATGAAATAGATCCGCAGATCTGATTTTATGTAAGACATCAAAATGATCCTTGGAACGTAATACAATAAAAGGGATAAACACTGTTTAACAAAATTGTTCAAGGCGATATTCAGACGCACTGCTCATTGCTCAACCCTAATAACAACAAAAATCCCCAGCCCCAAAAACGTTACATTGTGCGCATTGTACGTTCTCCTGGCACTCTTAACACTGGGCATGTAGGTTTGATTTGCAAGTGACGCGGGGGTCAGAACCCGCCCTCCGGCCCTACCGTCAGAGTCCACCTCGCGGGCCACCTTGAGCGCCTCGGAGGTGGCCATGTCCGTGTTGGCGGCGGTGACGGCCAGAATGATGCAGTTGGGGTTGGAGATGTGCTTGAGGATCAAATCCCTGATCTGGACCTCAATGTCCTGGGGCTGGTCGCCCACGGGCACCTGAGGAAGGGACGCAGGTTCAGTGTGGAAAACGTGCATGCTGACTAGTTCTTCATTAGGGAACCAGATCGGAATCTGAGCGGTATGGTCCAAAAATAGGACAGTAATAAATAAAAAGGGGCTAGGAAAGCTCAGAGACGGCTGTGTTCGACTTCCAGCCGAAAGGTACTGGGTTCAATCCCCCGATGTCGGCAGGCTACCTGTAGGGCATCCAAGATGCCATAACCCCTGACCTGCCTCTAAAATGACATGTGTTTGAATATCCGCTTCAGATAAAAACATCAACAATAAAGACTAAAGAGAATAACATTAAAGAGTAATAAATACAAAAATAAGGCTTGATCTTAGTGAGATAAAAACTTGCATCCAGCAGCCCTACTGTGTTATAGCAGAACTCCTGGGGGGGGTGAGGCACAGAGCCTGCACCGGAAACCAAAAACTGAAGGGGGCAGAGTAACACCTTGTTTTCTGTTTCGTTTTTTTTTAGATATTCTACCGAAGAAAACTAATTCACGAAGGTGGATAGAACTTTCAGAAGGGGATTTGAATAAGTGTATGTATACATTGGCCGGTCTACACGGTGTTGATTTGAAGGCTTTTAAAAAATAAACAAAAATAAAAATGTTTACTACTGGCTGGCAGAGTTTGTGTCCGCCAATAACGCGCTTACAGATCGCCGCCCCGGGCGACATGAATGGTTAAAACAAACACTGAGGGAAAGAAAGTGAAAAACCCTCCTTATGCTGATTTGAGCTCGTCTGCCATCAGATATGCCTTTACACATTAATCTAAAAAGTGATTTGTGAGACTAAGTGAGTGTGGGGTGCGTTGAGTGCGTGCGTTACCTTGGTGATGCCAGGCAGGTCGACCAGTGTGAGGTTGACGACGTGGGGGGAGAAGATTTTGAGGTGGATGGGGTCATCACTGATCCCCTGCAGGTGTATAATCAGAGAGAGAGAGAGTGTGAGAGAGAGAGAGAGAGAGAGAGAGAGAGAGAGAGAGAGAGAGAGAGACACAGAGAGAGAGAGAGAGACAGAGAGACAGAGACAAAGAGAGAGAGAAAGAGAGAGAAAGAGAGAGAAAGAGTGTGAGAGTGAGAGTGAGAGACAGAGAGAGAGAGGTGATGAGGAGGAGGAGCAGGGCGCTGCATAATTAACAGCCGCAATCAGACAACTTATAAGGAGGAGCTATTTTGGGAGCTTAGAATAATAAAGGGGGGAGAGGAAATGGTATAGAAGGAGCCCTGGATCACTTCTCTGATTCCCAAGTAGATGCTAGTTGAACATTCAATTCTTGAAGACAATTTAATAGAGATTTTACAAAAAAAGGCTTTCTACACAAAGATGGAATACAATTTAAGGGAAGTAACATGAAATAAGAAAACCAGATGAAAAAGATCTAATGTACAAATCCTCATATCATAATATTTAATCTTCCCATTTTAATTCTTTTTTACCAAATATGAAACTTTCCTTGAAAGAGTTGTGACACCACACTTTATATTTTACATGTGTGGAGCTGTTGAAGTAGGGCTTTAACTTTGAAATAGAACTCACCTTATTGCTCCCTGACACTCTGTCGGTTTCATTTTCAATCTCCTGTCGGATTTCCTCAAAATCTGTGAAGATCTGTGAAAACAAAGGTCATGAACACACACGTTTATATTTTTTTCAAATCACTATTTGAAAAAACACATTACACATATACACATTTTTCCCTGTATAACTTTATACCTTATTTTTGGTGTGTAGAAACTTGCCCCATTCCTCTCCTTCTCTGCCTGTAACACACAAAAAAAACAAAAAAGGAACAAACAAAAAGGCTAGTTAGCCTCGTATCACAGCTCTTAGCTCATGATTAGTGGCTACTAGGCTAAAGGTTTAAAGGTGCAGTATGTATATGTCATAGCTTAACTGGACATGTCTAGTAGATACCGGATTTTAGGGGCCGATGCCGATACAGATATTAGGGATATTGATATATATCAACCGTTATTCAAAATATAGATATATCGGCCGTTATTCACTATATATACTGTGGTATCCTTGGACTGGAGCAGCTCCTTGGGATTTGCTGCTCACCCTCCAGCAATGCTTTGGGCCACAGCAACATCGCATTCAAATCTTAGGAACCAATGAACTGCATGGGGAGCATGCCCGTAGCCAGCTATGAGGTCACCGAGGTCCGGACCTCGGTAATGTTTTTAGAGCTAAAAAATGTAATTAGAAACTAAATACATCTGTATAAAACAATCTGCGGTAGAGCACTTCTTCGAGATGAGTGCATGCTTAAGTCTTTGTGAGGTCCCCCCCCCCCCCGGACCTCACGATTTTTCAAACCCTGGCTATGGCTCTGAGGGGGAGGAACTACTAACCTTCACACAGAACATGAAGTGAAACTGTTAGTGTTGGTTGGGTTTACGTGGATGTGCTCAGCTAAAGCATTTACAGGTTCAACCACCACAGTAGAGGGTTTATATAGAGTTAATTCCATTTATAAATTGACACCATTTTTCATATCGGCGCATGTCGGCAAACATATACACCGATAGCCATATATCTGGTAATCGGCCAATATCGGCCGATAAATCGGCCAACCGATATATCGGTCGGGGTCTAATGTCTACTACTACAACAACTATTACTACTACGATGACTACTACTATGGATACATAACGAGTGTGTTGCTACTCAGATAAATAAAGGAGCCTGGGATAGCTGGGTGTTGCTCTAGGGAAGCAGGGGATGAAGCTAACCAGGGCTATAAAAGTGAATACATCTGTACAGACCATCTTTACAACAGATAGGGGTTTTCCAACACTCTGCAGTCTGCTTAAGAGGAGACAACAAGTTATGATTGCGGGTTGATAAGTAGTGATCTATTGAGTCTAGTTGTCCCCAAATGGCAAAGACAGGACACAATGGACATACAAGAATGGTTTTTGCCTTTTTTAAATGTTTCTGAAAGGAAACATGTTTCTAAAGATACATGATTAATCGACCAATGAAATCCTTAAGCAAAACCTGCAATATTTGTACAGGGAAGATTTCGTCCGGGGCAGATTTTTTTCAATGAAGTAGGTTATACTGGGATCCATTACTAAACTTGAAGTCTTTACTTTAGGAGAAGGAGTAGATTAAGGGCATCTTGCTCAATGCCTTCAGGAGGGCTGCATGCAGACATTAGGATTCGAACGCAGAACCTTTCGACTGGGAGTCCTCTAGACCATTCTTACCCCCATACAATAATAAAATAATGCTTTCTTTTCAGATATTTGAAACAGTACAGGATTAGGTATGGGTTGGGCATTGAATGAAGAATATCAGAATCTCATCCCATCATTACCCAAACAAGACTACTCCATAGACCCTTTTCACAGATGTGTCATTGTACAACACAGGTTTCGCTCATAACATTAATAATGGGTAAACTAATTTTACATACCAGGGCACGGGAAGTAGTCTAAACAAGAGGAAATAAGTCTTCTACCCGTGCCCTGGTACATCAAAGTATAAGACCCATAATTTGTGTTACGAGCGACAACTGGGTTTGTCCTACAATGACACCTCGGTGAAAAGGGTCTATTGAAATGAATGCCACACACCATTCTCATCGCACTTCTTGGTGTCTCCAGGGTCCACGTGGACCAGCTGCAGGATCAGAGGTCTCCTGGTAACGACACCAGTCCCGCGTGGCAGCAGGTCTCTGCCGACCAGGCTCTCCAGCACCGAGCTCTTTCCACTGCTCTGTAGACAACGTGAAAAACACAGCAGGAGGTGAGGACATAGCAAAACGACCCGGTGGTGACAATGAATGTATGTCTGAATGTGACAATGAATGCCATGTATTCAATACAATCAATGCATGGCAAGAATATCAATGCAAAATGGATGATTAAAATGAAGGCTACAGTGGAGGGTCTATACTACAAACCATAATTTGTAACATCATATTATCATATTAACTAGTACTCTAGCGACATGCACTGCCAGTGTGTTGCACTACAAATAGCGTTGTATTAGCAGTACCACTATCGCTGACTGTTTAGTTGTTAATGGTTGCGACATAAACGTCAGTGAGTATGCACCTACATATATATATGATTTAGATTCATCCCCACTGACATATTTGGCTAAAGGTTAGCAGCATAAACAATATTTCACTAGGAGGAGATGCACATCATCTGAGACGTTTTACCTGGGTTCCGACTACTGCTATCTGCGGCAGCTGTATGATGTCTGCTCCAACTGTGTTAAACACATCTTGAAGCTTGTTTATGACAGGGATCAGAGCATCCATGTTCGGGAAAAACGAACTGATTTGGGTCAATTAAATAAATGAAATTGGTATTGTAATGATGGAGCCAAAGTCATTCAATGTCTAACTGTCACCACCATTGCAACAACACACCCACCCAGAGAACATTATCAAAGGAAATGGGAGATGTAGTTTTCTCCAACGGCATGGCGTTAGGGTTCAACCATAGGGGTGACGTAAAACAACTACATCCACGGTTGACAGTGGAGACTTCACGATTTACGATTGTCGTGACGTATATCTGATGTGAATATCTCTCCAAACGTGAACTGCGCAAGCGCATGTATTTGTGGACGACATTGCTAGCTTGTGATCGACAACTTTCAGTCCACTTTCTCTCTTCAAACTTTGCTTAGTAGTAACAAGACAACACGATTAAGACAACTGTTTGCTGTCGTTGTTTTACTCTGTTTTTCCAACATGCTGCAGTTTCTGGTGAGTTACGTTAATCATTGGCGATTGACAGATTAAATGTCAAGCGATGCTCTGAGTTGTCTCCCTTACATATATATATACCATTATTAATTTAAACTGTACGAATATGACGGCAATCGTTAACGTTACTGATATGTTCGTTATTATTGTTGGCTTTATTATCCGGTTTATCTCAAGACCATTGTGTATTTGGCCGGGAAAGCTCAACGTCTCTTATTCTCTGGTAAACTTCTTGCATAGGCTCAACGATAAGATTACTATTTGCACTATAATTGTGCAAATACTATCCTAATATATGCAATGTTTGACGTTATAATTTTTCTTTTACAGGCTGGCTTCACTTTGGGGAACGTCGTGGGGATGTACCTGGCTCAAAACTATGATGTATGTATACTGCATTAGTTCAGAAATGAAGTCTCGCGAAAGTTAATTTCTGACTGTGACTGACAATAAAAGATCACCCAATAATAAACTACTTTTTTTTTTTTTTCAAGGTACCCAACATTGCCAAGAAAATAGAAGCCTTCAAGAAGGACGTGGAGGCAAAAAAGAAGCCACCAGACTAATGTCACATGACATAACAAGGGGAATACAAAAACTGGAAATATTTTATTTTTAAATATTTGGTTGTCATTTAAATGATACGTTTGCAATCATTGATGAAAGGATGAATCGTACATATTATTTAAGAAAATCTGACAGTGCCATGGCCAGTATGTTTGTCTCAGAATTTGATTGGATTTAAATTAAACTAATTTACAGTTGCCCATTAATAAGGCACTGTTGACCTTATTAATGGACTGTTTGAACTGTGTTTTTACACATTATATACCTGCACTTGCTCAAATTAGCTTGATATAAATACATTTGCTAGATTTGAATTGTTTGAAACAAAAATAATAAACCAAAGAGATCTGGTCGCAAAGTTCAGGAAAAATTATTTCAATAGTTGCATTTTCTAGATATGATGTGCAGGTTATCATTATGTAATTCCAAATATATGCACAAGATAGTACCATTGTCCTGGCATTCTTTTGTGTGGATGTGGTTTTTACAAATCATGGGCTACTTTTTGCCCTTGGCTTTCTTTCTTCCCTTCCCTTTCTTTTTCTTTTTTTTTTTTGAATTTGGCCACCCAAAGCCTCTAAACTTGAGACAGTCCACAGCATTGTGGGAAATGTAGTACAGATTTGTCATGGCTGCTGGGCTGAGAATGTCCACCTCAGCCTGGGGTGTCCTGGCACTTGATCTCTTTTTGGCTGGCCTCTGTTTTGCTGTCTTCTTGGCAGGCCTCGAGCTGTGTGACCTTGCTTTCTTTGATTTTGTGGGCTTTGAATACAAAAAGAATAGAGCATAATCCATCTACTTTAGTTTACCAACAAATGACTTGTCAAAGTCCAGCATTCTGAAGTTACTAATGTACTTTACCATTATGAAGGCATTCCTATTCAGATTCCAATGTGATGGGTGATATCCTTCCACAGCTGTAACATGAATGAGAAATTGTTCATGTTAGATGAGCATAAATAGGAACGCATTAACTTAATCAGACAGCAGACTGATATGATGCACAACATGTATCAAGCTGATATCAGACAGACAACGTAAAGCATTATTATTATATGTCCGGCAGAATGTAATGGATTTAAAAAAATGGGTCTTACCATGGCACTTGAAACTAGCAACAGATTGGCCTGGAATGGGACAGTGATACCTTATTTGTTTGCATATTGTTGTCCTAGAGACTGTCTACGTCATTCGGACGGTGAATGAATGGAGGTGCCTTTCAACAGCAGCCTGTAAATTCTCACCTTTTATTGTATCCGAGGGGCAGCTAGGCAACTGCTGGTTAAAACACTCAACTCAATGTTGAGTTACAGTGACAATGAAGGGGTGTAGTTTATATTGCTTCACACTGAGCAAAACAGACTCAAAAATGCTATTTTATTCTCAGTACAAGCCAACAGGTGTCATCAGTTGTCGATATGAAACAAGTTTCAAATTCTTTGGCAGCTCTAATTGAAATGATCAACCGTACAGCCCTTTGGGTCCCCTTTGAGAAATTGTAATGTTGACATCTGTTACATGCGTGTACATTCCATCAATGTAGAGCAAGTGGAACAAAAACATGCAGAAGCTCCCAGAGCTCCTCATTCATGCATTTATATAAATACAGACATTATCGTATAGGAAATCCAATATGGACTTGAAATACTTTCTCAGTTTTGAGCAGGTACACGTAACCTACAAATGAAAAAAAAATATGCAGGTTAAAAGTAAGGTTAAAAAGTGAGAACTATCAGGAAATGTGTTGAAAATGTATATACAAAAACTACACTTGAAATACATTTCCTTGCCGAACTAAAACTATAAACCTTTGAACTGGGGAAGAGTCATCAAAGTCAACCAAGGCGCTTCTGGTAAGACTTAAGGGGGCAGCAAAAACCAAGTCAACAAAAATAGATATAAATACAATTTCCTTTCCAAAGAAATAGCAATACAATCACGTCAATGGTACTGAGAATACTACAAGCCACATTGACTGCATAACCATTTTATATGCATTTCCAAGGTAATGAGGGACGATAGTGGGATTCCAATTTGTGGCCGAAAATCGTGGAGGTTTTGACAACATGGTGCTGTCCCATCTGTCCGACTCTGCTTGAGTCAGGTTTCCTATCTCCTGTGGTTGGGGGTGTTGGCCTGGGTCGGTAGGAGTGGGAAGCCCAGCCCTTGGGCTGCACGGTGGGCTCTACTGCGTGGAGATGAGCTGCACGATCATGTGGATGATGCGGGAGCCGCGCCTGCAGGTGCACAGGTCCATGCTGGGGCTGCGGATCTTGTCCTCCAGGAGCTGGTCCAGCTCACTGCGCAGCTCCTTCACCAGCTCTGCCACCTGGACACAACCACACACACACACCTTGTGATTTAACTTGAACGTAAAAAGCACATTTTTCAATCCTGTTCAATTTGTGTTACATGAGTTTGTGTAAGATGAAGATGATCCTAACATCTTAGGTACATAAGCCTGGCCACTTTATCACTCTATCAAATCCAATAAAAACTCCAGGCAATATAATGAATGTCGTTTACATTTAGCCCATTGTTGGATCGGTTGTGTTTTTTTTTTTCAATAAACAATGGGAATTATCTTCATTCATGACAATTTCAGGTAAACGTTTGACTAAAATATTTGACATTTACATAAAAATTCACTCATACAAACATAACCAAATATCTCTCCATCACATGACCCAAAGCCAATCAGAACAAGGCATGGCGGCCCACCCACCTGGTGAGAGGCGGCGACGAATCGGATCCATCCGTCGTCGAGGGAGATGAGGAACTCCCCCTTGTGGAGCTCCACGGTGACCTGCCCCCCCCCGAACAGCACCAGCGGGTACACGGACACCATACTGCAGTCCCGGATGAACACACGGCTCGTCTTCACCTTCTCGTGGTACACCAGGTACGGGCTGTCGTAGTATCGCACCTGCACGGCAAAACAAAAAGAATATTTGAATGTGTCGGATAAACAGACTCATCCATTAAGTCATGATTGGTTTGCCCAGTTTGGGTTGTGCTCTGTGCTACCGTTCTATGACTGCCCATTCTGCACCTATTTGGGCTGTGAAGCCTTAGTGGACTGCAACAGTGATTAAGGGGTATACAAAGGATTGACTCAAGTCATGTCAATTTAATTTGACGTCTAGGGGTTAGGACATCTTGCTCAAGGATGCCTACAGGTAGACTGTGGGCATTGGGGTTCAAACCTAGAAGCAGTACACTGGGATGAAAACATGCTAACCACGAAATTCTCCTGCCATAGGATGACGAGAGATATCGGGAGTCAGTCGTAAATGCATTTTCCTTATCCTACCGGGTAGTTGACGGACGAGGGGTGCACGTTGACACAGCCGTCGTTCTTGGTCACGAATCGGAGTTCGTCTGCTTTGGGCTGTAACATGACCGCCCCTTTGCTGGTCTGCTTGTATTTTCCCTGGGGAGAGCGCACCTGGCGGAGACACAGATGCACGTTTATATTAGTCGAGAGGTTTAACATTCAAAACGGACCAATTGAGTTAGAAATGAGCCGTTGAGCGTGAAACAAATGAGCGTGGAAAGGGTTTTTAATTCTCACCTGGACCACGTTGGGATAGAGGGCTGCACACAGCATGGCAGACATCAGACGAATGTTGTCCGAGTTCAGGTTGGCCTTGACGGTAGAGATGTGAAAGGGGATTGTTAATTTGTGTGGGGGTTTAATGTAAAATAGGATAGATTTGGGAGTCAACAGCAGATTTTGTAGGAATTTGTTTTTAAGAGCGTTTAAAGTTCGATCTCATGGTTGTTGAGGTTTGCCATTTGACGATCAAAAACTTTTTATACCAACTTTACTTATACCTTTTTTACATATTTATGATGGCAAAAAGTATCAACATTGACAGTGAAATATATGACATTTTGTTGGTCCCTGTGTGTGTGCGCATGCGAGTTCAAGACTGACCTCTGACCCCGTGGCCTCTAGAACTCCATCCGTGCCCATGGAGCTGGCCCGCTCTATGACCCTCGCCCTCAGCCCCTCCCGGACGAAGCCGATGTCGGACAGCAGCTCGGTAAACTGCCTCTTCAGACTGGCAATCTCCTACACGTCGGCAACATAACTACAAATCAAATGCACTGCAAACTACAAGCCCCAACATGCAACAGGGACCTTGGCCAATAGGATTTCAAAGATTAAAAGCTAAACCTTTACACCACCCCATACTGATGGCATGATAACACAACGTCATTAAAAACAACACTATAAAAGTTTTTTTTTTTTAAACCATTCTATATGGTGTGTTTAGGATGGTGATTTGTGATTGGTTGACCTGTAGGCCACGTCCAGACAGGAAGTTCTCCCGGCAGTAGCGGAAGCCGGCCTGGTTCCCGTTCTTCGCCGCATTGCACCACCCCTGCAGACAAACAGCATGTGTTTGTGTCATAAACAATCAATCCGGTCATTATTGAAAATTAAAGCCGATAGGGTGATGCAGTATCAACTTGAATCAGCCGCTTACTACACGATCAATAAATGGACACAAAATATAATAACAAAAAAATGTTTTTTGATTGAAAGCTAGGGTGGGCAATACATTTTTTGTCATATTTGTTTGAAATTCAGTGTGTGTGTGTGTGTGTGTGTGTGTGTGTGTGTGTGTGTGTGTGTGTGTGTGTGTGTGTGTGTGTGTGT
>JAOPJO010000078.1:14812226-14823465 GCA_027123675.1 Molva macrophthalma | reverse complement strand
ACACACACACACACACACACACACACACACACACACACACACACACACACACACACACACACACACACACTCCTTATTACTTGTTGCTGCTTCCCCTTGATGGGATCACGTGATCACAGAGATAAGGGATCAATCCGAGGTGATTGATAGAAAAACGCTTAATGCAAGCTGACTGACGAAAGCTAAAGGTGACAAAAATCAAACGCATAGCACCAACGCCTAGCTAAACTACATCGTAGAACTACATCTGATGCAATTAATAAAACCTGTAGTAGGATGGCCAGGAGAACATCTCAATAGACATCCGTATGGTTAGAAGGCCTGTGTTTATGGAGGCTTGTTGCCATGGTGATGACCTTGACGACCCACCTGGATTTGTTCCTGTTGTTGAACATTCGGTTGGACTGGAGCTGCTCATACAGCATCTTGATCTCAGCCAGGCCAGGCATGAACACCAGCACAGCACCTGGAACACATCAGGCAGCAGGTCAACCGCACTGCTCTGTCTGTCTCTCTCTCTCTCATGTTAATCCAAACATTAGCAATGGATTCATCTCTAGAACTGGGATTAACAACCTTTTTCTTTGCCAGGTCCCAACATTCTTATTACAAAATACTACACATGCAAACACACATCTTGAAATGTTGACCATATTATTTAAAATATATAATTCAAAATCATATTCTTGTCAAATTAGGACAATAAAATAAAATATACAGAAATTCAACAGTCTCATCCACCCTCGCCACAATCACACCATCTACTCTACTATAAGCAAAGGGCTTATAGAACTAGGACTACGGGTGTTGGGGTCCAATCTTACCGGGAGGGTAGTCGTGGGGCCCGTCAACAATCCACTCCAGCAGGCTCTCCACCAAGTCCATGTTGATCTTGTCCAGATCCATGGCAGAGATGGTCTTCAGCACAGACTTGCTCACATCTGTTGACCGTACAGACCACACATTAGACCAGCCCAATAGTAAGCACTAATCAAGTGACATCATGACATGAATGCTTTGACGCAAGGTCATATTTACTAGGTCATCTGAAAAAAAACTGTTTGAAGTTTCCTAAAATGCCAAGACACACAAGAGTTGCATTGTGTAAGTATTTACAATCAATTGTGTGGTTTTATATTTCAGGCCAAAGTGCTAAACTATGAACTCCTAACCTCAGGTGAATGAAATGGAGGCTTAAAAATACATGCATTTCAGTGTACATGTTTCTAACCACCAACTTTTCACAGCTAAAACAGCTCAAAATAATAGTAGGCATTCAAATAAACATCAAGTGAAATAAATCCACTATTTTCATTTAGAACTTAAAAGTGCAAATGTGGCTTAAATGATCAAATGTCGTGTGTCTCTCCCATGCTGACCTTTGAACCTGATGGTGAGCTCCGGCAGGCCGAGCTGCTGGTCGGGGATGGAGTCTTTGACGAAGTCCTTCTTGCAGAGCGAGGAGAAGTTCCACTGGTCGTCTCCCGGGTCGTCCATGAAACCCTTCGATGCTCCTCCCCCCTTTCCTCCTCCTCCTCCTCGGCCACCAGAGTTCTGTTTTCCTGAACGCATGTACGGGCTGCCGTCCTCGATCACGTAGCTGGACAGGAAAATAAAAAAATACTAAATATATGTTGCTATCAAAAATAAAATTATATCTTTTTTTATGTCAGGTATTAAACAAAGTCATGTTACAGCTGTCGGGTACATGGGAACTAGTTTAAACTATTTTGGATGTAACACAACTTCCATTGTTCATCCTGCAGTTACAAAACGGTATTATTTACAGCGGTGTTATCAACAGTTCATTCTCTTTGTTTACCGGGTTTTGGCAATGGCGTCTTCGAGGAAGAACTGGTCCACGGGAAAGGTGCGCCCTAGAGGAGAACAAAAGAGGGATCAACAGGGATGGTCGAGGTGTGCAGTGCGTGTGAGCGTGCAAGTTCCCTGTAAGCTACAAGGTGCGAGGGCCTACCTGGTATGTGGATGGTGTTGCAGTTGTAGAAGTACTCGGAGAAGAGGTTGGCGTTTAGCGTGGCGCTCATCAGGATGATCTTCATGTCCGGCCGGTTCACCATCAGGTCCTTGAGCACCAACAGCAGGAAGTCACTGGGAAAACAAACAGGAATAATAACTATGAGTTGGGTCTTTGAGTGAGGCCACAGTGGGAATGTAACAGTAGCAGTATATGCCAATCGATAAGTATATTCCAAGCAAGTTGGTACAATCTTGTCAGGTGATAAGGAAGCGCTTAAAACTACACTATGCACCTTTTCTCATTAGCAGCCTCTAGTGGTTTGAGTTGTCACTACAGTTATAGTCAATTTCATACGCAATTTTCCCACGAGAGGGGGGGGAAAGAGTGGACCAGAACACAAAGATTTATAGAGAAAAATCCCCTCGATGGATTGACTTGTGGATGGGCGCGTTTTATTCCGGAGAAATGTTCTCATCCCAATATCATTTTTTTTTTTTGGCATAAATCACTGCAGTAGATAAGCGACACAGTGCCGGTTTAACAAACCGTCCCAATGTACATTTCAAGGCGACCTCACCTTTCCTCTGTGCGCTCGTGCACCTCGTCCACGATGATGTGTGTGACGCCCGGGAGGTCAGCCTCGCCCTCCAGCCTCCGCAGCAGCACCCCCGTGGTGCAGTACAGCAGCCGCGTGGCGGAGGACTAACGGAGAGGAGGGGATGGAACGGGACGAGGTTCAGGAGGAGACGGACCGGGAAAGGGGAGGGCCCTGGGTTTCATGCCCGCTGTGTGTCTAACACCCCCCAACACACCTGCTACTTAATGATCCGTATCTGTATTCACTGTCAGAGGCTGTAACACAACTGCCAAGTCACTCAAAAGAAGGCCTTTTCATTGATAAAAAAAAGAAATCTAGAGTATAAATCACTATAGATTAAAATTATATATATAAAAAAAAATAATAATAATAATTGTTGAGACTCGCACATTCAAACCACACTGCATCAGAGTGTGATGGAACAGATTACAATGATTACAACAACACCTTTCTTAGTAGTAACAACTAATAAGGGTGTTGCATTGTTAGCTGCCGAGTGCATACTGATATATATAAATAAAAATCCTTAATATAAAAATAAAAAAATTCCTTACTTCATTTTATTATATTAAATTAGATTTTCTATTCTCTACCCGTATCATTATTTCCCTATCTTGAGCAGAACCAAAATCAGGAAGGACCAATAACCTTGGGGACTCAAAAGAGCACCCTGAATCCGAAGCCCTTACCCGGACGGTCTCCAGGCGGATCTGGTAGCCCACGGTGGAGCCCAGGCGCTCGGCCCTCTCCTCGGCCACGCGCTGGGCCACGGAGATGGCGGAGATGCGGCGCGGCTGGGTGCAGATGATGTTGGCCACGCGGTCCGCCGGGCCTGCCAGCGTGTCGTCCAGGATGAACTGTGGGATCTGGGTGGTCTTGCCGCAGCTACGGAGACGTGGACCAAAACACGGTAAAGTGGCGTTCAAGAGTACGACGTTGTTGGTGTGCATTAGGGTTTGAGGAAATCAGAGCAGAAATCCATCAAAAAGGAGTTAATTTGGAGTAGTTTGAATTGAGTTCTTCTCTCATATTATTCGAGTTGTAGAATTTGTTTTCTTTTCATCGCAACTAAAAATCGTAATCTTGACTTCCTTTTACTTTTGAATTGAGGACAGGACTGGTACAAACGGATCATTATTGAACCACATCAAATAGATGAACATAAGGAGCAAAGCTGAATTAAATGGATTTGATAAATGGATAAAACATCAATACCCCGATCATTTTAATTATACGGTCTTAAGATTTCCTCACAGTAAAATCATCTATTTCAATTCTCTCAAAGTGACGCACAACAAAAATCCTGTTAACCAAATGCAGTTCCTCAAAGTCCTTCACCATAAATGGGAGATAATAACGGTGCTTTACCCGGTCATGCCGCTGACCACCAGCACCTGACAGTCGTCCAGCAGGTTCAGGATGTGGTCTCTCTCCTGCCAGGCGGGGAGCTTCTTTCTCTGCTGCAGCATGGAGTCATAGCGCCTGGACGACTGCATGCGCAAAACGGACCCAACGCATTAGCAATGGAGGTGACACTCTGTACACCAGCCCAATGAATAGGCGTAGCAAATAGAGGAGATTAAAGTGGTATTGGTTTGTTGCCAGCTTGCCATCCATTTTTATTTTGCCCCTTTCTTCTCCTCTTTCTTCGTCTCATCGTAAAAGCAAAAGATTTCCAAGTGCTCATCCACACTACGCTTCTTTGTTGTGGAAATTGTGGTCCATTTAAAATTAAGCTTACTTACCTGACCCTAAACAGATAAAATAATTAAAAAACGCATATAGTACTAACCCTTTCTTGTTCTGATTCCTATAGATACTGTAGTGTGTGTGTACATAGACACACACACTACATTTACATTGACAGACTCCCAGCGAATTTGAAGACATCTGTGGTGGTGGCAGCTTACCGGCTTCCTGCGGAAGTCCCTGCACAGCTTGCCGTTCTCCTGCAGCACGTTGTCCATCTTGTACTCGTGCTTCCTCACCATCTGCTTCCTCAGGTGGACGTAGCTCTCCGTCTCCACCGACACCACTCCGCCCTCGTCCTCATCCTCGTCCTCGTCCCCTTCCTCTTCCTCCACTTCCACATCGTCTCTGTCTTTGGCTACACAAGGGGAGACACACAAAAAAGTCTTTATTTTATTACTCTCCCAAGCACAATAGCCAGCCGTATATGTATACATATTGAATATTGTTATTCTACCTTGATTTGCAACATTGATTTGCATTTGTTTCTATTTATTTCCCTTTGCTGCTGTTACACCTGCATTTCCCTTGTGGGACTCATTCATGTTATTTTATGGAGCCTAGGGAGGAATGTGTATTGGGCAAAAAGCATCCGCTATAGATTATAAGAAACCCTGCACCGGGTCAATGTGTTCCCTCACCCTCTCTCCACGTCTGGCCTGGTCGCTGCTGCGTTGTCGCATTGTGGTTGCTGGGCGGAGCGGGCTTGGCGGTGCCGCCGGTCTGGTTCCCGCCGCTCAGGCCGCTGGTGCTGCGGCTCTCCTGGGCGGGCGTGTTTCCCCTGGCCACGCCCTTGCTCTTCCCGGCGGCGGAGGCTATCAGCGAGGAGGAGAAGGCCGGTGGGGGAGCCGGGGCAGGCTGCGGGGTCAGGACGGGCGGAGGGGAGCTGTACTTGTGGTGCGCGGCGGCCAGCAGCTCCACCAGGACGCCCTCGTCCTCCAGGCAGGTGATCAGGGTGTAGACCACCGGCTCGCCGCTCTTGGCCGCCGCCGCCGCCTCGGCGAACAGCCGCTCGGTGGCCGCCAGCCGCCCCGCCGCGCTCACCGCCTCGTCGTTGGTGCTGAAGGCCACCACGGGCGGCTGGAAGGGGTAGCGGTTGCCCTTGGGGAAGCGCACCACCAGCTCGTACTCTGGAGGGGAGTAGCTGCTGAAGCCCGGCTGGCTGGGCGCCGTGGGGTCCGGGGACCCTCGGCCGGACCCCGGGAGGCCCTTGGTGGGCATCTGGTGCTTGAATTTGCACTTGTCGCCGAACCGGCAGCCCTGCCCCCGCAGGTAGAAGCGGCAGACGTCGCGGAGGAGGACCGTCCCGTTGGCGGGGGCGCCGTGGCGGCGTCCGGAGCACCCGCCGCCGTTGCTTTTGTTGGTCCTGGTGAGGCCTTCAGCGAGGAACGACAGGTCCAGGCTCACCGTCCACACGGAGTTGGCGATGCGCTCCTCGAAGCGCTCTCCGTAGATGGCGGCCAGGGCCAGGGCCTCCTCCTCCCGCTGGCTCAGGCACTCGTCCATGGGCGCCCCCTGCAGGCCGTCGGGGGAGACCGCCTTGTGGCCGAATCGCTCGGTGAAAACCTGGTTGAGGAGCCGCTCCAGCGTGGCGCCGAACTCCCCGCCGTTGGCCTCCAGCGCCTGCCGGCTGCGCTCGCGGTCGAAGCCGTACCTTGGGGAGGAGACGAGGGGGCGGCGTGAACGGGGAGGCGTTTAAAGTAACAGTGTTTGAGAAGTTCTGACGATCTGTGCTTTTTTTCTCTCTCAATAGAAGCACCCGTAAAGCACCAGAGTACTAAGGATAACAGGATTAACGCTTTGCTAGTATTCCCGTTGTGACCAGAAACCTTAGAAAGTATTGGCCTAAGGCCAAACTTTCTTGCCGACCCCTGTCATAGACACTAAAAATAAATACTGTATAAAAAAATATAAATAAAAAAGTTACTTAAAAAGATAAAAGGCATGCCGAACCAAATTTAAAAAGACAATGTAAACGAGTGAGATTCAAGGTATCCATTATCAGCGGCTCACCTGCATAGTTTACCGATGGCAAACGGAGAGATGATGGGTTCCGGAGAGGGCCGTTCCTCATCTGACTCAATCTCAACCAGCGGGCTGTCGGCCTTTTCTGCCGTCGGCTGGTCGTGGGTCGTCCAATACTGTCCGTCCTCCCGGTGGTCTAGCTCATCATACTCTTCCTCCTCTCCTTCTTCTTCATCCTCATCTTCCTCCTCGTCATAATAGTCCGAGCCTGATTCACTGTGAAAGAGAAGATGGGATTTACTCAGACTCATCGTAAGTAGTATTTTATCTTTCTAAAAATCCCCTTAAAACCACCGCCGACACCTGTTTAGTTGTCTTTGGCGGCCCCTATGGTGAAACAAAAACTGTTTGCCATTGTTCATTCGTTTTTTAATCTTGAAAGGCTCCCGCCTACTAACCGAGAGGGGCTCAAATCTTACACACTGCAACTTTAACTGACATTTAAAATAATATTTTTCGAGATTGCCGCTTAAAGTGCTTTAATTGATGAACACTCAACAAATTGTTATTGATAGTGCTTTTCCTGCAAAACTCAAGCTTACCAAGGAAAAGAACACAACAACATCAAAAAATAAAATGTGTTTCAAAATTGGCCTTGCCCCAATGCCTGGACAATGCCAAACTAACTGTAAAAACTTGCACTTACTCATATTGCTCTTCAGGGTCCTGCAACTGCAGCTCCTTCAGGAGCTCCTTCAGCAGCTCCTGGTTCTCGTTGGTCATGGAGATGGTCTGCATGGGCATGACGCTCATCGTGCCTTCAGGCCTGGGGCGAGGTGGGACTATGTCCACTGTTTTGGGCTGTGACCGGTCCCTCTCTGCCACCAGGGACCGAGGTAGACCTCTGCCCCTCCCCCTGCTTCCTCCTCCTCCGGAGGCACCTCCTCGAACGCCACCCCGGCCGCGTCCAACTCCACCGCGACCGCTGCCGCCGCCGCCGCGACCCCCACCCCTGCTGCCTCCCCGGCCACCTCCTCTTCCGCTGCCTCTGCTTGACGCAGGTCTGCTGGGGCATAGAGAAAGGACAATATGGGGATATATACATGATAAGGTACGATAGGGATAGATAAGAGATAAGATGAAAAAGAGATTTACTTTTACTTTCGACTTAGATTTTTAAGAGTAGGTTGTGAAGGGGAGGATATTATTCCACTTTTGTATGAGAATAGCTATTCGTTTAAGCTGTACCTGGTGGAGCGGCTGGGTCCAAAGTCAAGGCTGAAATCATCTCCATCATCCCAATCGCCAAACGCTCCCTTCTTGCTACCACCTCCTCCTCCTCCTCCTCCACCACGACCACGACCACGACCACCTCCTACTCCTCCTCCTCCTCTTGGCTTGTTGAATCTCCCACCACCTCTATTCGGCTTCCCACCTCTCCTCCTTGTACTCATCTCTCTTCTGGAAACCAGGTAGAAAGTGAGATCACACAAATAGTTAAAAACAAGGTAATGGTTAGATCCCAAATACAAACAACAGCAAAACTTCCAAACGTCCCAAGACATGTAGAGGCTACTGCGCTCCAGTAAGATGAAGCAGATCGTACATGGCTCTCAGCTACAGTGACACGCTAACTTTTATGGATATATATCAGCTGAAATGGTAGCTGACAGAGCTGATGGCGAGAATGATACAATAAAATGGACATGCGTGCTAGCTGATGCCCATATGCTAACTGCCTGGCCAACACCACGATGTGTATTTGTATCCATGCATCAGGTTTTACTGAAAACCCTTGCCATCGAACAGACACCGGCTTTGTGGCTTCCGCTCGCTAGCTAGCCGGCTACAGCTAACGTCACATCCTTATATAACGTAACTTATCGAGACTCGCTGTAAAGTGTTGTCAGAGTCACGGCTAGGGGTTTACGAGCACGATAGGAAAATACAACATTACTTACAGTCAAATCCTCTGGTATAAAGTTGAGTAAAGCATGAACAACATAAACGTGAAACCAACCAACCGAGCACAGCTGATTAAGTTACCGGCAGCCTGAATGCTCTCTGATTGGTCAGCACTCAGGTCAAAGGTAATGGTGCTTTTCCGGTAATGCTATATGTTCACATTTTTGTTTAGTTTATTTATGTATTCACCTTCTCAAATAAATAGCTGCGTGGTTTCCATCTTCTTTTCTATGTAAATCTATTTATTATTCGTGTTCTTTACAGGAAATAACTTATCCCACAACAACTGCTGGTTGCATGGACGGTCACTATGGCAACGGCTGTTAGCTCAGAGCAGAGAACTTTGTCTTATTTCAGAAGAGATACTTGGTGTATACTCTCCTATAACCTATTTTCGCCTTTAAGCTCTTCATCAAGTCTATAATATTATTTACTTTACATAATCAGTCTGCAAGCTGGTTCAACTAAAACCATAAGAATATCTCATGTAATCAGGGAGGTTGTAACGTTAGTCCTAACAGACCGAGTACCAGCAACAGGAGTCAGGAAATCAAGATGTCAGGTAAAGACATAAGTATTGGTAAGGTGTGTTCTCTATGCAGGTGTGTTCTCTGTCCTTTCTCCAATGTAGACTTTTTTATCTAGTCCACCCCATAGAAACGTTTAAAGGCCTCAGAAACAGAATAGGCGTAGTTATTGCAGCTTCCCTCCTCAATTGTAACCTATCTTGGTGTGGTTGTCTTGTCAAAAAAGATATCAAACAATATGACATCAAGAAAATCCCAAAGCCTCTCAAAGAAGAGGTCCCTTTTCCCTATTGAGACTTTATGGATCATTGTATCTCTATATGTGTGTTTGTACTATATACCTGCTTCTTCTTAGGCTATTAAATACATTATTGATTGCAGTTTGCGTGTATGTGTGTGTGTGTGTAAAATGTTTTATTAATTAATAAATGTTCATCTTCTCAGGAGAAAGTCCACTGAAAGTGTCTTACATTTTCCCAAATGGGGACAGTTATGGTGAGTGAAATTAATGACCAAAGTAATTTAGGCTTGTTTGGCCCATTAATAACATTAGGTTTTTACTGTTAGGCTCTTTTACTCTCTTTACATCTGGTGTGTTTGCAGAAGGTGAATGCAGTAAATCTGAATCAGGAGTGTTGATGAGAAGTGGGCCGGGCAAACAGAGTTCAGCCGATGGCGTCTTGTATACCGGAGAGTGGCATGAGGATAAGGTATGATGGATGTGTGCAAGAAATGGGGTGAGGGAGGGAGGCAGAGAATGAAAATAAAAGAATAATCTCATATTAAGGTGCCTTCTTGTTAGATTATAGTTGTAGCCATGCTGTGAGAAGTTTCAGTTATCCATGAGTTCAGAGACTTTATTTTTAATTTGGCACAATCTCGATCGTCACTTCCCCGCGCCCCCAGATGAATGGCAGAGGAACTGTAAAATATACTTCTGGAGCGGTTTACGAAGGGGAGTTTAAAGACAACAGGTACCACGGCAGAGGGACCTACACCTTCCCAGATGGGTCCAAGTACACAGGCGCTTTCTTCAACAACAGGTAGCATGATTCGATTCGATTCGATTAGATTACGTATTTCAGTGCGACTATTATTGTCAGGGTTTAGGAGACAGTTTCTCAAAGGAGCAAGGTGTCAAGCCTTAGCAGAGTGGTTAGGAAGAGTGGTTTGCTGGAATAATGATGGTAGGAGGTACTGTTGAGATAACATTTTGTTTAGTCGTTTGTTTTATCGTTGCCCAGGCAAATGGTTCTGGGTTTGATGCCCAATGCCCGCAGTCGTTCCGTAGGCCTCCTTGAGCAAGACTCCCAGGATGCATCCTATCGAGATGCCATTCCCATTCCCATATTTCTATTTAATTTCAATATTTAGAAATCAATTACTGCCAAGACAATGCCAGACTGATATTCATTTTGAAATGCAAATGTGAATATCAGGTCTCACCAGGCCTGCAAAACACTGCTAGATGGTATCTTTGCCAATGCAAAATATAGTTCAACCTTGAATTAATTATAATTACAACAAATACAAATAGCAAAATCTTTTGAAATCCATGCTGCTGTCTGAAAATACTTCCATGTATATCAGTTGGGCTAGAAGTGTGTGTGTGTCCATCTCTGTGTTTCAGGCTGGAAGGAGAGGGGACTTTCACATGCACAAAGGGATTGGTTTGGACTGGAGATTTCCATGGCAAAGCAGCACTAGGCCTCAAACTGGAACATCAATTCTGACAAAAACACACGTACACACACACACACGCACACGCACACACACACACACACACACACACACACACACTTGTATATGGTTATGGGGGAGGTGATTCCCAATGCGCTGAGTAAGTAATCTCAGACATGAAGAATAAAGACATGAAGAATAAGACCTTGCCTATGGCAAGTGTACTGGATGTGAGTGGACTGCCGCTGGGGCTGAACATTTTTGCATGAAAAAACAAATCTTTTGACTCGCCTTGAAAAACGTGTCCACACCGGCGTAGTTAATAGAGAAAGCCTCAACACCAATCACAATTTTCCATCTTATAAGGGCAAATTGCATTATGTGACAATGTTTTATTTTCTCAACCAAATATTCATTCTTTTCACTTTGTATGGACATCTCGTCTATCACTGTTTTTTAAGGTAATAAATGTATTTGTTGAACAGCAGTTTCGTGAACATTGTTTTATTTATCACTAGAACGACGTTGAGTTATATTCTCTCATGGTGCATGTACTAGCCTACCATGAGAGAGGAAATGTACTGTAAATGAAAGCCAGTGCATTAGCACATCATTCCCCTGCTGTCTAATCAGATGAGACATAGAATATGCCTGCAACCAACCAACATCTGTATGCCCACCACTCTCATTCATCACCCTGAGGAAGCTGTGTGTGTGTGTGTGTGTGTGTGTGTGTGTGTGTGTGTGTGTGTGTGTGTGTGTGTGTGTGTGTGTGTG
>JAOPJO010000078.1:14737081-14749738 GCA_027123675.1 Molva macrophthalma | reverse complement strand
CACACACACACACACACACACACACACACACACACACACACACACACACAGTCTCGACGTAAGTGTCTTACGTCGAGATTAACATAGACGCATGGGATCATGTCAAATAGATGGATCGGGGTTTTGGAGTATCGGTTGGCTGCAGCAAGATACAGCTGTGGTTGGGATTAACAGTCATCTTGCACTTGCCGTTCCCGCTGGTCGGGACTCGGGGCAATGTGGAGAAAGGAAATCGGGTTGGGGCGGTGGGTGCTTTTGTGAGCCAGCACTTTCTGAACACAATGCAGGCTTTTTATTTGTGCATGCTGGTGTCGAGCTGCATTCCTCGCCAGGTGCCAGCTCTACTGGGTTGGTAGTTTCGCCTGGTCTACTCATTTCCTGCATGTTGACACTGGAGACATCGAAACGCTATGTTTAGGACACGTGTGTGGGGCTTTTTTATTTATTTATTGAAATTTGGCACTGGAGATGAACTCTGGTCACACGGGGGAGGCTGTGCAAACTCTTGGGCGAAACCCACGTTTTCAAAACCGAGATTTAAAAAGAAATGAATGCGTTGGCGTGAAAGTGTGAACACTCTTCCTTGTTGTCCATTTCACCATTCCAAGAACACCGGAAAAAAAAGACTGCTGAAGAATAGACGATGAAAGGCCCAATGGGTCACTATATTTTAGAAATGATAGTGGCACAAGAGCCACTTGACTTCCATTTTTGGATTGCATTACAGTAAATAACTCCTTTATCGTAGCAGATCTGGGGGGATTGATAAGTGTTTTTTCATGGTTGGTTTTAAAAGATAGAACAATAGGACACTTGACTCACGAGGCAGTAAAATAATCCTGGTAAAGCTGTTTGAGGAGTTTATTGATTGTTTATAGCAAAGATAATAAAATAAAGACAAAAGCAGGCCAAGGTGACTCGGCTTGACTTGGCTTTTGCTTTATGTGGTCCAAACACCAATGCAAGAGAGTCAATAATCAGCAAAGGAGTGCATGAAAGTCCATGATCCGCCTAAAACCCAACACACAATGAATGAGTGAAAGAGTGTTCCTTAGCACTTCCTGTAGCTCAAACATTCCTTCTCAGAATCTAGAACCATCACACTCTTTTCCGTTTGCTTCAGTGAAAACTCTATTCTTAGTATAATTGTAGACGTTCAGCATTCCTTCCTCTTGACCATATATATACACAACACACAGACCGTTTACAGGAGTTGTTTTTAAAGTGTGGGACTCAAATCGCATCTAGTATGTTCTATTGAGATTGTGACACTAAACGTAGTTTAAATAAAGCCAATCAGCTGCTGTGTACAAATGCCATGCTGGAAAAGTATGAACCATACAAATAAAGATTAATCAGATGAGCAAAGCATAAATTGGATTTTCCATTTACAAAACCTGGTTACCAATTACAATGTTGAGATAATGAATTCCACTTAGATCTTTGAACCCGTGAATTTGCCCGCGAGTGTGTTAATATCTCTTTTGGGCGTACATCGATAGTGAAAAGACAGAAAACAAAAACAGACAGGTAGAAGACAACTCTAACTTTACAATATACAACAATACTTTAGCACCTCCTTCATCCAAGTCACTTCACCGCTCAGACATCTACAGAGGGTTATGGCCTCAGATAGCAGCACAACTATGCATTCCAAGTGTCCCTTTGTCAATAGTCAAAACTGATTAAACCATCTTTTACCTAGCATAGGCTAGCTGGATGAGACGGATCACTATATATCATGGCTAGATTGGGGTTTGAAACAAGACAAGCTATAACTATTTAGCATGCGAGTGAACACAGGACAACATGCACAATCTGGGAGATACCAACAGGCCAAACTGGGGGGTGGGTGATTCTTATGCACTCCTACACTTTGTGAATAATAAATATAACTTATAAATGTACACAGCAATAGCAAGATCTGTGAAGCAGAGTTGGCAGAACGCTATGAGTGAGTGAGACCGAGACAGAGAGAGAGAGAGAGAAGCAGAGAGTGTGTGGGCTTGTCAGTTGGTTGAAATTGTATGAATGTGATTCCAGGAAGTTTAGGTGAGTAGGGGTGAATATAAGAGTGAGAGAGATTACCAAAGAAGAAGAGAAAGGGATGAAGGTGATGAGGGTGAAAAGTAATATAAGATAGCAAAGGGAGGGAAAAACACTGAGCGGGAGATCACAACTGAGAGCTAATAGACGGTTTCCTCAAGGCTCATTGAGAAACATCCCTTGTCTAGGACGCGGGTTCAGTGAGGGGGAAGCTAGCGGAATCTAATCTCGTCCCAGTGTGGCTACGAGGAGAAGAGAGGAATTACGCAATGGCACCGCATTGCCATCTATTTTCAGACTTTATGCCTAGTTGTGTTACGTAGATAAAAAGTCAGGTATTTTTTATGTCTACTACAAGAAAAGAAACACAGCTGTTGAGTCATCTGTTGATGTAGCTGTGTGTGCAGTGTTTCCTTTTTGTGCGAGACATAGAAGTTGCTCACTACATACAGTCACGAACACTGACGACACAACACTGTTGAGTCTAGGCGTGTGTATCAACTTGTGCTAACAATCAGGCTCTAATGTTTCAGCTGTGTCAGTGTAATTCAAATAAAAAAGGGTACTTTTTGTCTGACAATAGGAACAGTCTGGACTAGAACAGTTTTGGAGTTGAGAAACAACAAGGGCCTGCAAGTTCTCAACATAGCACAGTACAGACAGATTGAGGGTTCTGGTTGTCACGGCGCTATGGATGGACCGCTGGTTTTCAGCAAGCTTTAAAGTCCCCCGTTCCAACTAAACTGCCATACACTGCTAAACGTCTGGTCCACATTTACATAAATGAACCAAGCATCCAATGTTAATAAACAGCACAGCGCACATGCAGGCGTGACCAGGTTTTCTTTCTGCAAAGCTTAAGCCATGTGTGACTATTGCGTAGTTGGGCTTTTTCAGCTGGCCTGATCCGGTCTGCACAGGACCCGTTGTGCTTGTTCTGTGAAAGTTTTAACCTACAACCCTGTGCTTGTTTTTAAAGTGTAACCTGCTAACTTGATCGTTCTTCGGCCTCCCACTGCTTTACTCAGTCATGCGATCGTAACAGCTATCGTAACAGCAGGAAAGGGTTGCACTGATACCATCTCTTCCTGATGTAAACATGCCTTTAAGCATTTAGTTTGCAGATGATACATGTAAGCAAATATATAATATATGGGAAGGGCTGCACCAAATATGCATGCTTGTTTTATTTCTAAAGTATGTTTTACATGATGTACATATTATTTTATTTGCCTCACAATAACTAAAAAAGGAAGAAAGTTGGAGGAATGCAAACAATCACGGCAAAAATGAGAATGGAACGTTGAGACGTTTCATAAACTCAGTCACAATGTTCTGAGGTTCACATCACTTCAACGTGATGAAGAAAGTGGTGTGGATGTAGTGTGGCAGTGGAATTTACGGAGTAAAAATAATGGGTAAAAGAAAATGTAGTTAATGGAATGGAACCTTCTCTTGCCCAGAGTATCTTATCACTGTGGAGGCTTTCCAAGGGGTTCCTGCAGGTTTCAAACTTCACACTGTGGTGCTACATACACCCTGTCAATATGCACCACATATACACACACACAGAGAAGCTGTAATGGGCACACATACATGTGTAGGAATTTGTCTGCTAGTCTCTGTCTTTCTTCTGTGGTAATCTATGTCTGGAATGACAATTATGTGAAGTGGACTTGACTGAAAAGTCCACTTTTTAGTGACTAAAGTCCACTTTTTAGTGGACTTTAGTCAGACAAAAACAACTGTCAAATATTGAACTGGATTAGCCTGGAAATGGACTGCATTGAACTGAACTGGACTGGGATGAAAATGTATTGGCTTGGAATGAGAATTGACTGGACTGAAAATGGGCTGGGTTTGACTCAAAACATTGTACTGGATTTGACTGAACTCGGACTGAAAATGGTCGAGAGTCGAACGTAACATAAAGGAATGACAATAGTCGGTGGTTGGCGAGGCATCGGCATCCATACTGTACAGCCTGCTCCATTTTGATTTCAATGAGAGAAGGCAGATCCCCTGGAGAAATCTATGCACGCCATGAGTTCTGGAACAAACATACACGTGCACAGACACAAGCTTGACCAGTGTGGTCTCCAGGATGAGTCACACTAGACAGGGAGTGGTGAGTGTGGGGAGGAAGTGACAAGTTTGTCTTGAGAAGCCGATGGCAATGAGCAGAGAAGAAGAAGAAGAAGAAGGAGTAGAAGGAAACTGTTGGGGGAGGTCCTACCAACAGACACAAGCTAGTAGTGGTAAACCTAATTCTTTACTCAACATCATGGCTATACAAAATGACTCCCCCAACAAAGCTAAAAAAAAAAGCTATTGAGCACTTTGGCTCACAAACCGACACTGTACATTCTCTTTATTCGATTTTACAATTTCACCTGCCAAAACAAATCTATCTTTGGGGGAAATTTGGTTTCGGAAAAGTTATTTATTGTCATGAGGCCTGAATCTGGGTAAATCTGCTTTTGTCTTGCTTGCTCTTGATGCAATGTAGTTGGCGATAGCTTGAGTTACACTTTAACCATGTAGAGTTCGTGTTACATTTTAACTGAAGCCATTCACTATTCCCTCAAATTCTAATCCTGATTTGCAAGATGCCTAAAGGGAAATAAATGAGGAAACATTGTGTCTTATTAGTGGGAATCTAAGATTACAACTCTCAAATGTGCCTGGCTATCTGGTTTTCCACCAGCGCTTCAGTGGTTGGCAGAAATGTGGTGCTAAAAAAGATTTTGTATCATCAGACGACACACACTTTATTCTTAAGACGCCACACTTTTTTAGAGGCACAGAAGCTCTTCGTGTAGACAAGGGTAGGCACAGTATCGGTGCAACTTTAAGCCTGTCTAGTCCGCCAGCTCCATTAGTAACTGCAGCTTAGCAGATGACATTACATGCCATGAGGGATGGACAGACCCTCTCTGTAATGAGCTGCTCCCTGAGCATTACCAGAATCTTACTTTGCATGAAAATGGCACATTGAGGGGTTTGATCCCTGCCAAGAATCTCACAGAATGGAGAAGTTTTGTTTTTGTAGAGAATGCTATAGGTTCCAAGCTGCACAGTGCAGGATTCATTCATGCTTCATGAAGAAGGTGTCACTGTTGAAAGTACAGACCGATCGACTGCCATCCGCTGGCCAAGTTACAGGACCCAACTCGAGTAGTAAAACAAGCACTTAGTTTGTGCTCAAAAACAGCAGTCACACCGAGGCCTAACACAGCCTTGTACTTATCCCTGTTTCTGCTCAGTTTAATATTTTGGAGACTGGAGGTATGTGTGCCAAGTCCCATGGGTCACATCAAACACTCATCACCCAATCACTAAATTCCCATCTGGGCAGACCTACAGCAGAGAGCAGGCCCCTTAATCCCTTCATGTGGTGACATGATAAAGGCACGGTTTAAGCTGATCCACAACCATCCATCCAGTGTATCCACATCATTATCTCATCCGCTGGTTGAGCTGCCCTTTACTGCACGATCAGTCTATGGCCTTACATTATAATTTTATGCACAGCAGATATCCCACAATGCATTGCGTTCTATAAATAGTGCTACAGCAACCTTCAGTCAAAGTGGATTTACGTTAAACAGGTTAGAGCAAATGCATTGGCATTTCTATTTTCATCAATATAATGGCTGGCAGTCTAACAGAGATATACTCCGAGTCTGGGGCATGTAATCGTCACTCTCGATCACAGCTCCCTTTGTGATTTACAAATAAGGAATTTGAGTGACATTTTCATCTTGATAAATGCACTGATACAAAGACAACATGATACACACAACACAATCCAATACAAATTTAGGCAGTTTCGTTTTTGAAAGACCTCCACTTAAATAAGAGATGCAAGATTTCCGGGAGAAGATTTGATATCAAGCTTAATGAGAAATCATATCACAAAATTCAGGGAATTCCTGGAACATGAGCTGATTGCAAGGTTTTCAGGGTATCCGAATAGAGAGGAAGAATCCTTTGTTGCTATGAAAATGTAAACAAAAAAAATATAGCATCTGGCAAATTCTATTTTTGTGTATACTTGTGGACTATTGTCCAATATTTGAAGTTGGTTTCCTCAATTATCCAAATGTGTGCCTTGCCTTCAGGTGGTTTTTGGCTCCATCTGCTAGCATCAGTATTCCTGACAGTCAGGGTTCTGTGCACCTGGAACCCTGTGTTCCGCTGTTCCTCAGAGCTGGTGTGTTCCATTCTCATACTAGCCTAGCACTTGGATCTCATGGAGACAACCAGTGAGGCTCCATTTGAGGGGGCGCGTCTAGACTGCCGCCGGGACATGAAACAACGCTGGCTTTTGGTGATACTTGCCACTATACTAGGTGGGCCTAGTCTCTGTTGCTTCCAATCGCTTTGCGTTATAAATTTCAGAAAAACAAGTAGACTCTTCCTTATAAATCCAACTGTGACCCGTAAGCCAAAAGTATACATCATGTATTTTATTGACAACCAACTACTGATTTAGCAGTAGTACCGTTCAGTTCAATACTGTTCTAGTAATGGATTGGAGCACCATGTATTGACCCATACTTTAAGTGGTATTGATGCATACACATAGTCACGTTATTTTTACTATAGGAGCATACTTCAGCCGGTAGGGAATATCCCCATGAGATGGATTCAAAAACCTTGAAAGTAATTTAATGACTCAATATACCATAAGCCTACCCTGTGGCAGTTCAATGGACCACAGGAAGGGAACATACCATAACAGATCAAATCGGAGCCCTATAGGGTAAATATGGTTTGACAAGTCAAAATGTGTATGCTTTTTTTTGTCAGGTGTGTAACATCATTTTAATAATCCTCAAGATTACTGACTCACTATATAAAGACCAATTATTTCCTTCCTTAATAACTGCCCATGTATGTGCTATGAATGTTATCAGTATATCACTAGAAGTGTCAACTGAATTAATTTGAGATATTGTAGTTGACTTTGATCTGCAAAGGGTCCCTTATCGAAAAGTGAACTTTACACTTATAAGCGTATAGTATGTTGATAAGAATGGTGTGATGTGCTTAATGGTTAAGGGGTAATGCAGTAGTTTCAGGGACCTTGGCCAAGAAATCCAGTCAGTGTAAACTACAGTAATCCAGGATAGAAAGAGTACTCTTACCATTAAGCCCCATAAGGGTTGTAAGAACTAAGCTTCGAAGGTTGACAGATTACTTGCTACAGTTGTGGGCCGGTCAGTTGACAAACACACACAGACACACAAGTTCATTATACCGTACGTGGGCTTATTACACTTGGGGGATGGCAAAACATGTTATAAAGTATGAATAATGGACTGTCACATTAGTCGTCGTCCCCCCACCACACACACATATAAGTTGGCTATTGGAACTTTGGTGTTGTATCGTTTGACATTTGCCAAAAAGCGAGAAACTACATTATTGTCTTCAATGGGTATGACAGCTCTGCTTACTTTCCATTGAGTGGATCCAGCGTTTCTTTAATAAAACGCAGTGCAGTCAAAACAAACATGAGGCAGATCGCACCCAAATCAGGGGTAACAAAAAGCTTATTTACAACATTTTCAGCACCATGCCTGGAAGCATTGTGGAAATCAACGTCATTTCATCTTATGAATTAAATCATTGTAAAAAGCATTCGAGTAGTAACCCCCAATCCAGTCCAGAAAACTGACACGACTCAATCAGTTTAGCTGGGGCTAGCCTGCTAGCACATCGACCGTAACACACAATGCCTGGTTTCCCTGAAAGCCTCCATTGCAGTGTTGTGGTGGTCTCTGGACGACACGCTTCTCATTACCTACACATCTCCCCTCACTAAAAAAAAAATAACAGAACGAGTTTGACACGAGTGGCTTTACCTTTTTCATTCGGGGGGCTTCCGCCACGGTCCCGTCACGGTTGACAAACGCATCCCCGCCGTTCTGCTGCGGCTCCGGCCGCTTCATCGCTGACGACTGCGGCATCTTCACCGGGTTCGGGGTTAGCAAGCCCGGGCTCGGGTCCCCTGCTTTCACGGAGGGCTCAATCGTGGGGGTCGTGGCAGAAGAGCCTACGTCATGTGGCACGTTTTTGGCGAGGATTTTATCCTCCGAGCTCGGTGTCACCGGGGACTCGGCAGGTAATTCTTTGTTAGGGACGTCTTTGAGTTCGACCTCGGCCATTTTCGCTGCCACAACCTGCACTGACATCGCTGCTGTTTCACCACTGAGTCCTTTCCCAGCGCATATAAAGAGTCAAGCGGATGTGAGTGGAGGAGAGATAACCCGCAAAGCATCATGGTCTTAGTAGTGCAACGCACATCTTAACGCTTACGTTACAACTGTCCATGCATGAACATTGGTAAAAGACTGAAGGATAAAAAAACAGAGGAGTGTGATATTGTTATATTTAAGTATTATATTGTTTAACATTTATAATTAGATATGTGACCTCATAAAATTGCAAAGGCAGTGTGGTGGTAAATGAAATGCGTTTAATGATTGTATAACTACAAACAAAATATCACGATGCCTTATAATGCTCTATCCAACACTGATGCAATTACTTTTTTGTTAGGTAACGACACTTGAAATTGGTATATCAATAATATTGATTATTTAAATCGCAAACACAAGGTTGTGAAATTCAGCCTTTTTCCCAACTTGACCTACTCGGGATTTCGTCACAAAACAAATTCCATCCAGCGTCCATCTTTTACAGTATGAAACTGCATTCACGTATATGCATGCGAGGGGGGCCTTCATAGGGTGAAAAATAATTCCTAAAGATAGATAAAGTGCCAGAATAAAAAGGTAATTCATCGTCCAAAAAGGACTTGAGCGCCATCAAGTGGTTGCCATACACGACAGACGAACAGGAAAGAATACCGTTAAGATTTGAATATTTTTTAAATTTTATGTCGCATTATAAAATGGCATTATGGTATACAAACAAAAGCATATGAAATTCAAACTTTATGCAAACAGTGACAGCTGCTTTGTAAAATATTTACCA
Organism: Molva macrophthalma; assembly: GCA_027123675.1. Taxonomy (NCBI): domain Eukaryota; kingdom Metazoa; phylum Chordata; class Actinopteri; order Gadiformes; family Lotidae; genus Molva; species Molva macrophthalma. The sequence continues at coordinate 14,740,684 of JAOPJO010000078.1, read as the reverse complement.
AAGTACCTGTTGAAGGCACCCAAATAGGAGTCAGCCAAGGGATGCAACAGCAATATCTCTGATCCTAATGTGTTTGACGCCAACATTTGGTTGGAACCCCCAATCAATTATCCAGTTATTCCCCTCTTGGTGCGATATTACCTGCAGTACAGCAAAAGAGCCCTAGAAAAGACATGCAGAATAAGCACTTGTGCAGATGCACCTCCATGTCTTCAGAGTTGTGAGAGGGGTTACCAGCTGTGTTGTGTAACCATACGGCTGGAAGAGGACATTTGTAGTATCGGTTATAGATACAAAAAAAATCATTCCGGCTGGAGTAAGTTACTTTAAGCTTTAAAAAAAAAAAAAACAGAAAAATGGCACAAACTGCACACATATTTACATTCAAGCGGGACTAACCCCTGATGTCCATCTACCAAATTACTAAGTAGCATATTATTTACATTAATCCCACTTTGGTAAATTCGTGAAATACTAAATATTTAGAAAACCAGTTGAATAAACAAAACTTTGCTATGTTGGATCATAAGTACACATAAATGTGCATAATGATCATTTCAAAAGTATTTTTTCAGAATTCTAACCAAGAGTTGGTTGTGCGGGGTCATTTTCCACCGCTAAGGACATTTTTACTGCAGTTGTTTTACTGTGAAACACATTAAAGTCCTTTCCAGTTTGAAGAGGCTCCATTCTCTTCCAACAGGGGTCCGGCAGAGAGAGACCGAATTTGTCCTTAAAATTGAGACATTTCCCCCTCCAATCCCCTTGTTCTTTTGGCTGATATTCTTCAGAGGGAAACCGCTGATAAGGGCTTCAATCCTCAAATATCCACAGGATGTTAACACCAGATAGGCCGAGATTTACTCTCCTGCCAAGAAGAAAGTCAAATCAGTTTCAGAGGTCAAATACTACTGATCCTGTTCTGTTGCATTCATTTTCTCACACAGTTCCAAGTGACATTAATACTATTCAGTGAGTTACGGATAGGATATATCTAGAGAACTCACCCCAGCATTCCAGACTCCTTTGTCTTGATGACGAAGAGGAACATGAGGACCGTGTGGAAGAGGTTGTTCCTGCCCTGTTCCCGTAACCATGGAGACAGATCTTTTCACACATTTCATAATGATCACAACAACAAAATATGATGTGCTGTTCACACCACCATGTCAACTAAGTCAAGTCAGTTGTATTTTTGTACAGCCCTTCATCATAGTGACAGTCTCGCAAGCCACATTTTACATCCCCTTCAGCCTTAAACAGCAAGGAAAAATCAAATAGAAGGGTAGAAACCTTGAAAAGGAACACTGCAAGGGTTAGCGGTTTGATTCCCACATGCAAAGAAATCTATGCATTGATGGTATTGTGAGAGGATATAAATGGCACATGGTGAATGTGTTAGCGATGCATTGTGAGAAGGGGCTTGTCACCTTCGGCAGACTGTACACGTGGCCCTGGTAGATGAGCTGGTAGTGGGGGGGATTGGCGCTGCTCTGGTGGATGCAGAACAGGTTCTCGTTGGTCACGTCTAGGTGGGACCAGGATGACAAAAACCATCACTCAGACAGCAGGAAATAATGCTATAGTAAAGCCTTGCAATATACAATATACACAGAAATGTATAGAAAAGTCAAATATTATTGATAGACCGAGGGATTAGTTTCATTGTTCTCCAACTGTAAAAACATTATAGTATTCTATTCAATTGATTTTGCTTGTCATAGAGCTGTGTCAGCCTTTTCGGTGCATCCAGCCAAAAGGCCTTCCATCTCAAGCATTAATGGCCCGTGTCCAACTACAGTGATTCAATGTTAGCGTGACAATTTCCAATAGAAAAGCTAATGGAGCGCTATCATACTCCACTGGAGCGGCTGATGGGGCCATTGCATGGCACGACTGCATTCTTTGAAATAATGGACAAAGTAGATCTTGAATATATATTTTTTAACACAGTTGGCGAAAAACCATCAGGAAGGGGCGGGGGGAGGGGGGAGATCCCCTGTCTAGTGTCCAAGGCAATTTTGTTCTGCTTTTCATCAATTAGCCCCCAAAGCCGGCCCACTCACCAGGTTTGTCCGGCGTGTGGCTGAAGTGCTGTGAGGTAAAGGTTTTCCCGTCTGGGTATTTAGGGTGAGGGGGTAACCTGGAGTCCAGGTACGTGCACAACACATGAATGAGAATCTGTTGGGGGGGGAAGAAAATAAACATCCAAGCAATCAATTTAACAGCAGCACCCAGACCTAATGACATTGACATCCACCTTGTTGTGTTTTGATGTGTTGGTAGAGGATTCAGCATGTTTAATTGTTTTTGTTGTTAAGGCAAACATAAAATATTTTTAAGCCATCTACCATGAACAGCAGGGCTCCAGACTAACTTTTTACATTGGTTGCACTGGTGTGCCTAACCTTTTCATTTAGGTGCACCAGCGCATCATTTAGGTGCACCCAACATTTTTCACCACACCTTTTGCTGCCACAATAATACATTAAGTGTTATTTACTTTTATTATTATATTATATTTGGCGTCTATTAATCATTACTACTCAACTACAATCATGTGGCAAGTTAGCTTGCAAAGTTAAAATGTGTTGCATGTCTTATTTCTGCTTAAACTAGAGCTATTGGGGTTACTATGTATAATATTGTTGTACACGCACCGTGTGCATTGGCATGGTCCACCTCGATGTGGCCAATTAATGTTGGCCGGTCTCCGCTTATAGACGATCTCACACTCCTTTGTGGAAATATCTGTATCTCCGTCAATCATGAATGACATGTACGTCGAATCCGCAATTTGAACAGACGTATTATTTGTTTTAAGTGTCTGCGATCACCCCAATGAACCGGGCACAGGCAGTTTCGTTGCTGTAAGTCGGATTTACATTCAACCCGTTCTTTTTTCATCAGGATGATCTGGGACTTAAATTTAGTGAACGGCAGCTCTTCTTTGGCTATATTATAAGCAGTGTTAAATTTGATTATCATTTCGGACTCCTCACTGCTTCTGTTTGCCGCCATCTGGCGCTAAAACGCTGCGGGGAGGGGGGGCTGCTCTGTTGTTGGATACAATGGGCGTTTTTTAATGTTTCAATTCGGAACGTCGATGCTCCGACAGCAAAAGCACTTTTCCCAGCTATGCTTTGGCCGCACTCTTTGCAATAAATGCGATGCATAATGTTGGCCGGTTTATCGTACCTGAGCCACGGAAATTGGACAAGCCATTCTTTGCGAGGCATATATTTTGGCCTTTTTATATGTGGTAGGCTCTGGCTCAGATGCCATCTTCGCCGATTTTGGGTAAGGATTAGGCATTTTAACGGGGACAGGGGAGACAGGGGGTGGAGCGGTTACCTCCGCCGATGATGTCGGGTCTAGGCTGGGCCTTTCAGGGCCGGGGACAGGTGTAACTGGCACCGCAGCATTTTTCTTGACGTAAAAACAATCAATAGTTCTCATTTTAAGAAGAGTTTAAGGTTGTGATGTCGCTCGAGGAGGAGTACAGTTTCACTTTTATCCCCCACCGGCATTCAGCAAAGAAGAATATCAGGGTCAGAGCCAATCAGAGGCAGAGTAGGGGCACGTCTTCGCAGAATGCGGGAA
>JAOPJO010000078.1:14726162-14736981 GCA_027123675.1 Molva macrophthalma | reverse complement strand
TGTGTGTGTGTGTGTGTGTGTGTGTGTGTGTGTGTGTGTGTGTGTGTGTGTGTGTGTGTGTGTGTGTGTGTCTTACGGCACAGTCGGTAGGGAGGTCCGTGTCCCACTTGCGACTCTTCAGATTGCCGCCTCCGTTCCAGCGATATGAACTCATGCAGCCGCTGTGCGCCAGCTCTGGTGTGGAGGAAACCAAACTCCATTAAGATCACAGGCATACTAAAACACACAACAGTTAATAAGGAATCCCACCAACAAAAAACACTGACATCATTGGAAAACGCTCAACCTTGAATGAATTCCAGTTGCTCTATTTAAAGTGGGATATTCGGCTTTCACCATTCCTTGGAATTTATCAATCGCTCATTCTGTTCACATTCCTAACAATTACCAAACAGCAGACTAATGAGCAGGTAGGGGTTAGGAATATGGTGCAAGGACACATACAGTTAGACTGCAGAAATTTGGGTTCAATCCCAGAAAAACACCTTAAACCACTACACTACCATGCCCCATTTATTCACATTCGGACACACATTGTACAACCATGCCTTGATTTATTCACCCTTGATTCGCTCTACCAGGTACTCCTGATTGGGGGAGATGTCCAAGTACTGGACGATGGCGTTCAGCGTGGGGATGACTGAGGCTTTGACCACGGCGGCCTGTTTCAGGCTGCTCATACTGGCCTCTGGTGGATGACAGCAGGAAACACAGGGAACAGAAAAAGTGGGCATGATATGTCTGGGTATGTGATGTCATGTCAGAAAATGATTGCTTGTCAATAATGGATATTAAACAGAATTGACCTGACATTTTAATTAATATTTTTGTTAGGGAACAGTATGTTCTGGATCACTGTGTTCAAATATCAACTGTTGCACCTCTTACTTAAGAAAATAATATATGATCTTAATTTGCCTTCAACACAAGCAAATGCCAACCCTTGAGAACATACAAGAACACATTTACCATTTGTCAGCAAAAGTTACAATGCATGAATAAGATCCTTGCAAAAATCCATAGGAATTTATTTCTAAATGAAAGTGGATGTACTTTGGAGTAAACATCTCAAGGCACAACTTTACACATTGCCGAGTTAACCAACCACCCTAGCTATTGAGAAAGTGCATACCTCCTATCTGGAGTTCCGGGCAGCCAATCCTCCTGAGCTGGCCATTGATGGAGTCCATCTCTTTCACCAGGGGAGCCAGGATGGTGTCATTGATCCACTGAGAGATGGACAAGCAAAATAATAAGCTGAGAAATTCAGGTCCACTCAGATATTTATAACTAATCCCCTACAAATAATAATTGACTAACTGAATGAAAGCAATACAAAATATTTTATGTTTTGTTTCCTTAAAAACAAGCCATTCAATAAAGTGTGATTAAAGTTGTAATCATTTGTGTACCTAAAAATCCCCGCTCCTTGTACTTTTTAAGAAAAACATGAGACGTTTAGAAGCTGCATTTGTACTATTGTTCTAGATCCTGCCTTTGTAGGATTGAGAACACTTATGTTCTCCTGCTAAACTGGTTTAGAACCAAATCAAGAGCGGTACTGTAGTTGTGACACTCACGTTTCTCAGCCTAGCGGTCCAGCTGTCGATGCGGTCCACTACTGGTCGACTGGTGGTGATTCTGGCCCACACCTGACCAACAAAGTCAAGGCAAATGTAACAATGAGATAATGGAGATGATACAATAACCGTATCATTTGTTTGAAGACCTATACAAACACACACACACCTCCATTTAACAATTCATCCAGACTAGATTAAACAAAAATTGCATTCTGTTGTCAAAGAGCCTATAGGAGGAATTTACAAAATCAATGAATTAACATTCACTGACTATTGAGTGAATTTTCAATGGGAAAGAACAATGCTTTATAACAGGTAGGATGATAGCTACTAAAAACCATACAATGAATGTACAAAAACTTTGTTAAAGACAGCAGTAGTAGTTAATGGTGGTTGAGTCAATAAGAGTTGATGGTTGATGGTGGTGGTTGTTATCGATAAGTAAAGTCACGTCAAAGATACCACTGAAGAAGCCAGTAGCCTTCCACAACCGTTTATTTTAATGTAATTGATCAAAGGAAAATGTGAACCGAGTGCGTTCTCCTCTGACCTCCTCGGCAGCCTGCTTGGAGCCCAGGTCGGTGTCATCCTTGTGGGCTGACGGAGCCTGGGAGCGGATGGCGGGCTGGTACTGGAACTTCCTCAGGCTCTGGGCGTAGTCCCCCACCGTGCGGTTGTAGTTCCAGAATGTGGGGCTGTGGGCGGGGGACACAGACTCCGGACTCCCTTCAGATCGCAAAAGGACGACATAAGAAAGGTGAGCAAATATACGCCTCCCGCCCCACCCTCCTAACAGGTTATGTTCCTGACACAGAAATTAGATGATCAGAACTATCATTGTATATCATTTCTTGCAAATCTAAAGTTAAGACAAGTCACATATATTTAAATAAATTCAGTTTGCCCAAGAAATTTGCGAAATAAATGCATAAAAATGAAAATGCGAAATATGACCATAGTTATCTTTTCTCTCTACTTAGTTTTACCACTGCTGTAAAAGGGCGACCATAACAACGAAAAATAACAACACTGTGCTAATATTTGACAGCGAGCGTGTCACCTAGCTGACTGCGGTGGATCTTCTCCTCTTCCAGGCGCAGGAACAGCTCGAGGCTCTTCTGGTCCTCCATGCAGTCCTCCACTCCGCCCTTGCCCCCAGGGGAGCCGAACACAGAGGGCGGGGTGCGGTAGCGGGCCCGCAGGCCAGAACCCTCCGCCGGCCCGATGCTGCTGGGGTAGGGGGTGGAGCCAGGGGAAGAGCTGTAGCTCAGCACCTGGGGATGAGGCACATGATTGGGGGAGGAAGGACGATAGGAGGGCTTTATAATCAATACCTTATGGACTAGTATCATAACTTAATGCTACCTGGGCATACAAGATCAAAGCACTCAACAAAGGGAAATCAAATCATAATAGGAAAATACATGATAACTATCTTTCTCTTCCACTGAATTAAATGTTAAGATTAGGGCTCAAACTAATTATATTTCATCGGCAAATACACTGATGACGTGAATAATTCAAGCAATAATTTAAACAAAACATTTACTAATTTCATCCAAAGCAAATTACAGCGAATACAGATACATGCCCTTAATCTACATCTAGTGTGTAAAATGTAGTCGTAACTCGCGGTGAGGTTGCAGATTGAAACCAACTGAACGGGTGGACCTGCCCTGGGAGTCAAACACACCCTAGCAGCTACACCATCCTGCCCCTGGTATAAACACTGTGCAAATCAAAACACATCATCGTGGTGACAACTCCTACTTTTCCGTAGGGCAGGGCCGGTGAAGCAGGGAGGGTGAACGGCACAGGAGCGCCGGGGTTCGGGCCTGGACTGGAGGAGCTGCTCAGCGGACTGGGGCTGTACCCGGTCACGCAGCTCGGGGAGAACTTGGAGCTGGTGGTGGACGAGCGGGATGGGCTGAAGCTCAGCACGTTCTGGCCCTGCAGCGCGTAGGACTGGGCAGGTGCTGGGTCCTCCTTCTTCTCTGGCTTCTGTGGCGGGGAGGCCTGGATGCCTGGAATGGGAGGTGTTCGGGGGTGAGTAAAACCTGGGTGAATGTGACTTTTAAAGGTGCAACGGAGCCGGGTATGCTACTCAGTGATGGATTGTGACCTTGTTACGGTGGTAACCAGGCTTGTTAATTCCTCTACTGGATAACAACCATACCCAGGCTTCGCTGTGCATGTAAATGTGTGGACTGTGTCAAAGTCAGCCCCATTTGTGAAGTCAACTGTTGAGCAATTCCTTGAAAGAAACTTGGGCTGAACGTAGGTTATTTTCAGTATTTAAATGATTGTTCCTCCCTGGAATAAACTATGTATGCTGGCTGCCATAAGGACATCTAGTGCGGAAGCATGGGCATAGCTTCAAAAAGTCATTTTGAACCCATAGAACTGGTTAAACCATCCAGTTAACATTGTACCCTACCGTTTACCGTTCCCATACATCGTTTTCCGTTTCACATACATAGTGGAGCCACTATATATGTGATCCAGTACCGTAGAATAAAATAGTGTTGGTCGATGTCAAATTCATCCATGGTGGAAGAGAAGGGGGACATACCCGAGTTGCTTAGCCCCAGAAGGCGGTGTTGCTTGGGGCTTACAGCGATGGTGGAGGGCACCATGGTGTATTTGAAATACTTCCAGAAGTCAAACAGACCATTGAGGCTAAAGAGAGATGCCAGGGCCAGCTCTGTAAAAGAGAACAAAGTATAATCTCACTATTAGGTCAATCAGAATGATCAACTTTAATTAAAACGGCTTTTAAATCAGGGTACTCACCAATGTACCAAATGGGCCAGTAGGTAATGTTATAATACCTGCTGAGCAGTTGTCCAGACCTGAAAGAAAGGCAAAAGGCATTTGTACTTGCAGTATATGACATAGCATTGTGTAATGATCTCCGAGGCTAACTATGTGACTAAGAGGAGTTACATTTCAGTGTAAATCATGCCAGCCAGGGACACGTTGAGCACAGCCCAGGCGAGCACCACCTGGCGCTCCTGCTCCTCCCTGCGCATCCTCATCGCCTTGTCGATCATGCTGCACGCGCCTTCTCGCGGCGGAGTAAACATGGCACCTCACTCTTCTGTCTAGGTCCGGAGGAACCCAAACATAACAAGGACAAAGACTGAAATAATTAGCACATGGGTCGCTTATACGTGTGTGCTAAAACAGAATCGATCAACATCAAGGTTTAGTACACCGCAAGTCTTGCACATCATCTAAAAATGTAAAGATCGCTGTGTATGCTAACATTTGGTAGCTAACAGCAAACACTGAATGTGATACCCAAGGCAGGGTAAACTACTTAAGCAAACGTCTTTTTCAGAATTGTATCTATATGTATTCACATTACGAAACCTGTTCTCCCAAATTAAATACAAAAGCACTCGTTGTAAATGTTAGAGTCGTACCACGTTCAAATAGATAAAAACAACAGCGGCGCTGCATAGTTTGTATTTCACCCGGAAGAATTAGTTGTACAGAACCAATGTACATCCGGCTCCCGGAACCGGTTACTTGTGAACCAGTTTGGAGTCATTCATAAAACTCATACACGATACATTGTACATATGAGCTTTATACATATGATATATAGATACACATATAGAAACAAAACAAAATACATTAATTCAAAAACGTATTAAAACCGTATGTAGATTATAAATTTGATGTATTTGAAGTTCATTAGGTATAAATAAATTCCTTACACTGGACTACAACAACAATATCTCATGTTAAATTTGTTAAATGATTTATTTATTCAGGCATTCACTCAAGAGTAAATTATAGCCAAAAAAGATAATAACAAATAGCTTATTTTGAAGAAAGATAATAACTTCTGAGAACAGATATTCTATCAGCAGTTAAAACTTTGAAGTCTCCCAAATTTGGCAAAAAAATAAAAAAGAACATAACACAAACAATGACAACCGTACAAAAGTCAATAAATAAACAACAGTTCAATTAGGCACAGTGTAGTCAATGTGGAGGCGACAGGGGCTTTTCAGAACCATAGTCACAGTCTTCAATTCGGGCTGGATCGATAAGTCTCTCGGATCTCCTTCCTCCTCCTCCCCTTCTCCTCCTCCTCCTTTCCCTTCCATCCCCCCTCTCTTCTTCCTCTTCCATCTCCTCTTCCTCCCCCTCCTCCTCTTCTTCTTCTTCTTCCTCCTCCTCCTCGTCCTCCTCATCATCCTCCTCCTCCCGTCCTCGCCGTGATGCTCTTTCCACCTTGGGCCCCTTGCAGATTTTGAGGTGGCGTGTGAGGTGGTACTTGGTAAGGAAGGCTTTGTGGCACTTCTCGCAGACAAAGTCTCTGCGACCCTCATGGGAGTTCATGTGCTTCTTCAGGTGGTTGGTCTTCAGGAAGTGCTTGTCGCACTTGGGGCACTGGATGTGGCGCTCGCTGTATTCAAATAGGTAACATAAATTAAACATTTATCGGATAAAAGATAACATTGTGTGTAGCTGAAGTCAAGATAAGGGGAAATGCAGAATAATAAAGGTAAAGAAGAGATGGAAAACCATTAAGATATTAGAGATAATTCAGACTGGTTGGTTGGGTGAAATGGAAAACCATAACCATATCCATAAGAAGAGATTTTTACACAACATCCATAAATATAAATACACACAATATGCTTATGAACACAAAAAAGTATTCCTTTAAAACATTTTCAATTGAATCATCACATTAAATATGGTTATTCAACTTATTATATCTGACTCAAACTAGTATTTTCTGTCTTTGTGCCATTTCAAACTGAATTTCTTTTTTTAATATATATAATTTCTGTTACTGTTTCTATTTCTGTGTCTGTTTGTGATCATGTAAAGCACTTTGTAACAAACATTTAGAAACAAGAGTGATGCAAGTAAAGTTGAATCATTATCTACCTGTAAATATGAGTGCTGTATATGTCTAGTAGGGAACGTACTTGGTGTGGTAGAACATGTGTGTGCGCAGGTCGTGTTTCCGGATGAAGGCGCGGTCACACAGGTCACACTTGAGCTTCTCGCCAGACTGGTGGATGAGCATGTGAGACTCCACGTGGGACTTCTGGGTGAAGGACTTCTCACACACCGTGCACCGGTAGTTCTTCTGACCTGGAAGACCACAAGATGAAAAAAAAGAATAATTCCGTCATTAAGTATACAGTGTGACTAGGAGTGAAGTTAAAGGGGTACTGTCACACTCAGCACATTTTTAATATAAGAGTACCACTTCATACGCGTGTTGAGGATAAATCATCTGTGTTTCCGCAAAAACGTTATGCCATTGCCATGTTTCCCTAATCGGAAAACGATTTGGGAAACGAAAATCCCAAAACAATGATGGCAATGGAGGATCAAAGGCTTCATGTAAGTAAACTAAATACATTTAATGAGGCCAAGCATCTACTGTACAGTGCAAATCAAATGGTTTGATGGTCCTGTTTACCCTTTGCAGCTGGAACACCAGAAATTCTGTCCCGGAATAAATAAAGTATTTCCTTATCTTAAACTAAATAAATGTAAGGACGGTAAAAGCACCTGTATGGATTTTAAGGTGCATCCGCAGGTTGCTGGGGTCGCTGAAAGCCTTGCTGCAGTACTCGCATTTGTGCGGTTTCATGCCCACATGGCCCATGAAGTGCACGTTGAGCTTGGTGGATGTGATGAACGCCCGCGAGCACATGCTGCACTTGAACTTCTTCTCGCGGGCGCCGTGGCCCCGCCCACCCGCCTTGGCCCTGGGGGTAGCGTTGTGGGAGGATGAGTTTGTGTGGGCGTCGCCATTGCTAATGTTGTCGTTGCTGTCGCCATTGTTATTGTGGTTGATGCTGTTGTTGTTGTTCGTATGGCTGTGACAGGGCCACGGGGACGAGGAAGTGCTAGAGTTCCCATTGGTCAGTTTGTCGTCATGGTGACCTTCTTGTTGTTGTTGTTGTTGTTGTTGACCTTGTTGCTGGGCTTGCTGCTCCTGCTGGTGAGGGTGGTCTTGCTGGGAGGGGCTGTGGTCGTGGGGAGGGTGACTGTGGCCATTGTGGTGGGGATGGTGGTGGTGGTGGTGGTGGTGGTTAGGGTTGTGGTCGCTGACGTGAGACTTGAGCTCAGTGAAGGAAGAGCACTCTTTGCCACACTGGCAGATCTGGCCCTCGGGCACCTGGGGAGCGCCTATAGAGAGAGAGAGAGAGAAGAAATAGGGAAAAATGTCAATACTGTATAGACAACCTGGTTCCCTATTTAGTACATTCAGAAGACACTTCTATCCAAAATGACTGACAGGGAATTCAGATTCCGATTCATAGGGGTTAATGCATCTTGCTCAAGGATAATTACAGGTAGGCTGCAGACTTTGGGGTTCCGACCCAGAGACTTTCGGCTGGGAATTGAACCCCCAAACCACTTGGCTATCCTACCCCGGAAGAGGGGCATATCAGCACTATATACAAAATGATATGGTCGTAATAAATCGAATGGAAGAAACGACTAGATCTAATAGAAAAGTGAGAGAGCAGTACCCATGAGTCTGCAGTAGTCCCGGCTGTAGTAGAAGAGCAGCTCCTGGTCGGGGTGGATCTCTGTGGTGGTGCAGAAGAACAGCTTACCATTTGCCGGGTAGGCCACCAAGTTCTGCTCCTCCCGCGTCCTGCAGCAGAGAGGCACACACACACACACACACACAGTGTTGAAATATAAATACAGTCGCACTTGAAGATCACACAGAGTCTTGAGATGCGTGCACACATACACATACGGAAGCACAGAAGAACATCCGCAGCCATGCAATGTATCAATGTGTTATTAGGCATTCGCTTGACTTGTTATCATATATCACTAACCTAACTAACCCTAACCACTAGATTAGAGGCATCAATTATAAGATAATGTCCATGTGTGACTGACCTCGCCTTTCGGACAAACATCATCCAGTTGCACTCGTTCTCGTCTGTTGTGACGATGCAGAACTCCAGTACGTTGTTGTGGTACATCTGCAGTTAAAAATTATGATTCAACATTATACCTCTTTTGATTTGCCGTAAGCAATGAAACACGACGTATCCCAGTGAACGAGCTCGCCAACCTTCCATATCTGAGGTGTGTCCTTTTCCGGCCAATCGGAGAGATCCATGTTGCTGCAATGCTGCCCCACCAATGGTCCGAAGCAGGTCCTCTGTGGAATGATGTCCCGTGCGAACACTCCTGAGAAACACAACCTTCTTTTAACACAATTCCACATATCTTTAAAAATGTATATAATTGTACCTACCCATTAATCATGTAGATTATATAGGAGAATATCTTAATACATTCTGCTGATGGTTAGAGTCATATTTGATCTATTATTAGAATATTCTCTTTATGCTTTATTTTGTGTTTATATTGCTTCTTGTGTTTATTCTATTTACTTTTAATTTGCATCTCTATGGCAGCCATGTTTTTTCCTGACTTCCCAAAACCCTCTAAATTGTTGTTATGTTGTTACCAACAGCCACATGTTATTTCATAGCCTTATGTTATAGTGGCTTATAAAACCAGCCCATAGTTATCTTATGAATATGAGTGTCGGCCAAGATATTTTCATATCCATGCATCCGCTCTATCTACCAATTATATCACCTCTCTCTCTCTCTCTCTCTCTCGCGCCCTCTCTCTCTCTCTCTCTCTCTCTCGCTCTCTCTCTCTCTCTCTCTCTCTCTCTCTCTCTCTCTCTCTCGCTCTCTCTCTCTCTCTCTCTCTTTCTCTCTGTCTCTCTGTCTCTCTCTCCTCTCTCTGTTCCCCACTGCCCAACTGTGTCCATCTGCAGGGAGGAGTGGGGGAGGGTGGGCATCAATAGTGGTGCTGGTGGTGGAGGTGGTACTGGTAGTGGCGGTGGTAGTGATGCTGGTGGTGCTGGTGGTGGAGGTGGAACCGGTAGTGGTGGTGCTAGTGATGCTGGTGGTGATGGTGGTGGTACTGGCGTGATGCTGTTGGTGGTGGTGGTGCTGATGGTGGTGGTGGTGGTGCTGATGGTGGTGGTGGTGCTGATGGTGGTGGTGGTGATGGTGGTGGTACTGATGCTGGTGCCGGTGCGGGTCCCAGCCTGTCTCTATCTGGCGGGGCCTCCACCCTAACGTGCAGCAGGGCTGGGAGCAGCGGGCCGCTCTTCACGTTGTGTAATTGGGCGGATAATGTTCCGTGATTCCCTCTGTGTCCTCCACATGCTGCCTTGCCCCAGCAGCCCCCCTGCAGCACAGGGTCCTGGATATGAAGCCGGGTCAGCTGCCGGTCAGGATACCCCCCCCCCCCCCCACCCACCACCACATGATGTTTGATGTGTTCCCACACATAGACTCATGCACGCACACGCACACCCACGCACACCCACACACACGCAGGCACACACACACGCAGGCACACACACACGCAGGCACACACACACCCACACACACGCACACCCACACACATGCAGGCACACACACACCCACACACACGCACACCCACACACATGCAGGCACACACACACGCACACCCACACAAAGGCACACACAGGCACACTCTCATGCATGCACAGAAATACACTTATACACGCACACACAGGCACACACTCGCACCCACACACACAGGCACACACTTGCACACACACACACAGGCACACTCTCATGCATGCACACAAATATACTTACACACGCACACAGGCACACACTCGCACACACACACACAGGTACACACGCACACGCACACTAACACACACACAAATACACACACAGACATACAAACACACACAGGCACACAGAAACACACTCACACTAATGTGTGTATGCACACATACAGAAAAACATGCATGCTCAAAAACACACACACTCACACACACACACACACACACTAACACACAAATGTTTTTATTGGTTATGTGAGAGTATAGTGGAATCACACAGACCAGAGGCAGACAGCTTCCTGGTTGAACCTCACTGACCAGGCCTCACCTGCTGCTGTTGTTGTTGTCGGAGGTGTACAAACACTTCCACATGCTTATTGTATATACTCATATATATATATATATATATATATATAACACAATACACAGTGATGACATATGTCTCATTGAACTAATGGACTCTTGACCACAACCCATGTACTACCTGAAGAGTAGACGCTGACATGCAGAGTTTTGTGTTGGGAAGCCTGAACGGCTTCGTCTGGGGGCCGCCCCCCCCCCCCCCACCACCACCCCCCAACCACACGCCCGCCAACGC
>JAOPJO010000078.1:14651141-14662706 GCA_027123675.1 Molva macrophthalma | reverse complement strand
GGGGGAGGGAGAGGGGGGAGGGAGAGGGGGGAGGGAGAGGAGGGATAGAGGAAGGACATTTGTTGAATTTCTTAATTATTACACTGACTTTTTTGCAGCTAGAAATGGACAGAGAGACAAAAGAGAGAGAGAGGGAGAAAGAGAACGGGAGAGAAAGGGAGAAAGGGAGCGAGAGAGGTAGAGACAGAGAAATAGAAGGTAGGAAGAGAAACAAAGAGAGAGAGAAGAGAGATAGAGAGAAAGAGAGAGAGAGACAGAGAGAGGAGAGAGAGAGAGAGAGAGAGAGAGAGAGAGAGAGAGAGAGAGAGAGACAGAGTGACAGAGAGAGCAAGAGAGAAAGTAAGAAGTGAGAAAGTAAGAATGTATGGAGAGAGAAAAGTGAAAGCAGAATCCCAAAATGTGAAGGAACATCAGTATAGCTACAACCTAGTGTCCTGTGACCCGGAGGAAAGACTCTTACTTGTTGGTGTGGCTAAAGACGAAGAAGGCGCGGGCCTCTGGCATGGGGATAGCCTTCTCCTTCAGCTGGACGTCAGACAGGGGCCGTGGCCGGGGGCCTACCGGCATCTCTGGCTCCTCCTCCTCCTCCTCTCCCACTGACGTTGGGGGGGGGGTTTAGATTAAAAGGTGGGTCACATAGTTGATTTTTTGCTAAACAAATAAAGTTATTATTACTCAATACTAAAATGGCTAGGAGGTTTTGTTTACATGTGAGTGTTGTTAAAGAAATGTATTTAACTTCATAAGCAAAGTTACGATTATGTCTGCAGTTCACCTTTTCTCCCCCAGGTGGTAGAGAGGTGCGGGTTTAACAGCTATGCTATTTAATCCCCTAATCAGCGTCTTTATGGGGTCACTTGTAAGTCCAGTATAGCTTCACCTCCTAGGGCCTACATAAACCGTCGGTAAGCTGTAACCATGAGACGTAATAATAATATTTCTACTTTGTGTACTCTGAGGGAAACCTTTTTAGAGGATTGGTACAGGATTGGTACATCTAGTGTGTTTTTACCTTGAGCTATGTAGTCATTGGTATGTTCAGCATGTCTTTACCTTTAGCTATGTAGTCATTGATATGTTCAGCATGTCTTTACCTTTAGCTATGTAGTCATTGGACCATCTAGTGTCTTTTTACCTTAAGCTATGTAGTCACTGGTATGTCTAGTGTACCTTTCCCTTTAGCTATGCAGTCATTGGTTGGTCTAGCGTGACTTTACCTTTAGCGATGCAATCATTGGTTAGTCTAGCATAGCATTACCTTTAGCTATGTAGTCATTGGTTGGTCTTGGGTGTCTTTACCTTTAGCTATGTAGTCATTGGTTGGTCTAGCGTGCCTTTACCTTTAGCTATGTAGTCATTGGTACGTTCAGCAAGTCTTTACCTTTAGCTATGTAGTCATTGGTACGTTCAGCAAGTCTTTACCTTTAGCGATGTAGTCATTGGTACGTTCAGCAAGTCTTTACCTTTAGTGATGTAGTCATTGGCAGGGTAGGGGTTCTTCTCCTCAGTCTCGTCCCCAACATAGTCGTCCATGTTGATCTGCGACGATGGAAAACACCTCTTTAAAGGATATGTAAACCGCCAGAATCACTGTTGAAACCATTCCGTTTGGATCTCACCTAGTGCTCATGAACATTACCCTGTTATTTTTTACTAAAAAGTATTAAGCTGTTAAACGGGGGAAATTATTTGTGAGATACGAGGGGTATGCTACTTCCGGCTAAAAGCACTTTTCCAGAGTGGTAGTTTTCTATTGCCTGTGCACCCTAGCTCGGGTGAAAGCGACGTGCGATCTGACAACTTTTGACAACGTCCCTCACACCTGCTACTGCTCTGCTCCCAAACCCAATGTGTCCATTATTTCAACAACCTAAAAGATTTGTTTTGCCTCAGAGAGCATATTTGATTTTTTGGATGGAAGTTCTCTTGCTAAAACTGGGTTTTACTTTACACCTTTAATGTATTCATGCGGTGACTGGCTGAATATTCAATTCATTGAACCGCTGACATATTGAACTTTGCGTACCAATGAATACATTCAGAGAAGTAGCTGTGTTTGTTTGACTGTGTCTTTGCCTGGATTGGAATATATTTAAAGTGAGATGTGTGAAAGTTTCACCGACTGGTAGAAGCTGGCAAAATCGAAATTGAACACTCTCCAGTAAGAGTGTTGGTGTGTGCATGTTTATACTGCATCACACAACTTAACACAATTCTGCAACACATACTGGCGGGTATTGGAGTGTGTATGTGTGTATGTGTGTGTATGTGTATGTGTGTGTATGTGTGTGTGTATATGTGTGTGTGTGTGTGCGCATGTGTATGTGTATGTGTGTGAGTGTGTGTGTGTGTGTACCTTGGTGGCGGTGTTTGTCTCTCCGTCAGACGTGATGGACTTGAGCTCTATTTTCTCCTTCTTCTCCTTCTTCTCCTCCTTAAGCGGTGGCTTCTCGTTCACTTTGCGCTTCTCTGGACTCGCCGTCCTAGGGAAAAGAAATCAGAGTGAGTGTGTGTCCTGCTGGGAACTGCATTCTACTGTACTGTTCCCAGATCAGATCAAGTACCATATATACCGTCAATAATGTCTAAGGAGATAGGTAAAGAATAGTCCAGGTCTGTCATTCTCTGACAGATCAGTTCAAGGAAAATGTTTGACTACTCACTCCTATTGCCACTTTTACCTTATTTTATTCTACTGTCGATAATGTTTACATTTATTTATACGGACACATTTCTATTACTCATTTCTATTTGTGTGTATTTTTTGTCGTTATCGTTTTTGATTTGCATCTCTTCTTTATTCTACTGCTTTCCTGTGCTGTGGCATCCAAATTCCCCGTCTGGAATCAACAAAGTACTATCTCATCTTACACATATACAAAAATAGACGCGCAGTGTGACTTTTTTTCACGTAGTCATGTGACGTGATGCTACCTGGTGAGGCTGTCTCCCTTCGTGAAGCTCTTTCACGACGCAGCCACCTAACAAGGGCGCTTCCTAAACATGTATCAACGTTATGGGAAGCCTCCTCGCGACTGAGACACAGCAGTTCTGTGGTCATCACCTGCAGTTCTCTTGAAGAGAAACGTAAACAGTAGGTTTATGTTTGGCATTCAGTCAGCCGCGGCCAAGCGGGTGAAGCTTGTTGGATCGAAAAGAGACGATACCATGGAGGCAAATGGCTGTTTTCCATCACACTTCAGGCTGAAATCAATACCTACCAAGAGGTAGCATTTTATAATTCACACTAGCGATACGATAACATCCCCTTTCATTGATAAATGAATAACAGTATACTCTATCTTGTTGGACGGGGAAATGCAGACCCCTAAACACACACAAACACACATACTAACCTTCTCAAATGGCAGTTAGCTACAGTGAAGTAAGGTCACTAGTTTACGGTAGGATATATTTTATATCGGCCAGAAAGCTTCAACCAGATGTTTTCGTAATATGCAAGACATTTCATGCCTTTTCTGTATCTATTTTACTATTTTCACACCACACCACACTACACTACACACTACACCATACTGCATCACGGTACACTACACACTACCCACCAAACCACACCACACTACACTACACTACATTACACTGCACTATTCTAACGCTACTCTACACCACTGATGTACCTGGCCAGTTTCTTCCTCTCCTTCTCCTCTTCTTCCTCTTTCTGGGCCGAGGTCAGACTCTCAGCATCAGCCAGGTTGTCGACAGCGATGGCCAAGAAGACATTCAAGAGGATGTCTGTTCAACAGGGGGGCGGGGTTAAGGAAGAGGTGGACCAATCACCATTCAACATGCACTATCCATTGGCTGACACACTGACCTTTGAAATCATCACCAATGGTGACTTTGTTCTCCCTTCTACATCCAAATGCAATACTTTAATATTTGGTAACAAATTACATTACAGTGTCTTTATAATTAGTGTCCTAATAACGCATGAAACAAGCAATGTCACATCGTGCAACAGCATGTAGCCAACTTAATACACCGTGATGATTTGGAACAGCCTGACTCTAGTCTCACAAATCAGACTTCAGGGAATTATCGAAAGTCTGATGGCAGTCTAGCTCAAATTTGGACGAACGCAGTGTTTCCCTTTGTTTCGCAAGATATTTGTTTCGACCAATCATGTTGCTGTAAGCGGGAATCTGTAAGCGCTTTATTGCTATTGACAGTGAACACAAACTCGGCCAGCAGTAGTCTATAAAGGTTTTAAATCAACACCATGTATTTGGCAGCTGTAGGAATACACTTCATCCACAAGCCTCATCCACTCGTGCAAATTAGTTTTCTTCTGTAGAACATCTCTGTTACAAAACAGGAAACAGGGCGGTTTTTGGTTTCCGGCCCAGGCTCTGTGCCTACTCCACCCATTCCACCCAGAAGTTCTGCTATAACATAGTAGGACTGCTCCGTCCGAGATTAGTCTTACCTTAACCCCAGGTGTGGAACTCGCTATTAACGACTGTGTAGAAACATGTGGTCCCGTAATGTAATTACATAAGAAGTACATGCTGTTGCATGTTGTTACATTGATTATTACACAGCACTTGTGTTAAAAAACCTTTAGAATAGATATTTTACTCTACTTCTAGGTGCACATCATTATTTTGCTATAGTTTCCTTGTTTTTTGACAGAGCTCGGCAGTCATAATCAGATGTGTGTGTGTGTGTGTCTTTGTGTGTGTGCTGTGGCAGGATACAGTTTCCGCAGATGAAGAGGATGATGAAGTAGATGCAGACCAGCATGCCTGGGAAGGACGGTCCACCGTAGGCCATGATGCCATCGTACATCACCAGGTTCCAGTCCTCTCCGGTTAGGATCTGTTAGGAACATTAAACACAGTGGACTACTAATGAGAACATACTCTTATTGAGCATAGCCTGGAAGAGCAGGGGCATTTCATATATCTTGGAATATTCAAAAAATATATATTAAAAAAAAAATACATAAAAAAACATTTAGAAATATACACAAAAAAAAAATATGCATATACTTTTAAAGGGAACAAATCGGGAGCAATCTATAGTTATACAGAGTATCCCAATGGCTAAATTGCTAAAATATAGAGCGTCCATGTGTCTTATTCACCTAGTGGCCATCTTGGTTCTAAACACTAGCTGGCTGGGGGAACCCCGCATTCAGTTCCCCTACCCAGCAAGCATTCAGTACCAAGCTTGCCGCAAGGTGACTAAGGCCCAATGGCCAACAAAATGAGCTAAACCTCCTCCTCCACCGCACCTGGAACACGGTGAGCAGAGACTGGGGGAAGTTGTCAAAGGTGCTGCGGCGAGTAATGTCAAAGTTGAATTTCCCGCCAAACAGCTGCATGCCGAGCAGGGAAAAGATGATGATGAAGAGGAAGAGGAGCAGCAACAGGGACGCGATGGAGCGGACGGAGTTCAGCAGAGACGCCACCAGGTTGGAAAGAGAGTTCCAGTATCTATGGAGCACGAGGTCAGGTGATGAGAATTATAATACATACAAGGATAGCAAAATTCGCAATTGAGACAAGTTATACCACCGCATTGTTAAATACTTGATCCTGATTGGCCAATAATGTACAATGGGTGTGCACATTTACAATAATGGGACACCTCTGTCTTATAACAGTTTTTAACTCTTCTTCGGTGGTAAGTAACCTCAGCTTCGCCGTACGTCGTACATTATTTTCCAATAACGGGACACCCCGTGGTAGCTTATTCCTTACATTATACTTTATTGATCCCAGATGGGGAATTAAAGGGCAGTAGTAAAATAACAAAACATTTACAAATTCAAATCAAATATATCTGATTATATATTTGATTTGATATATAATCTATATAATATATAATGATTTATCAAAAATAACAACCAATAAAAATAGATCTTATTGGTTGTTCTTTTCCCTATAAAAGCTTCTTGGATAATATCCGTCAATGTACAATGTACAAAGGTCAGAAAAAGAAAGGTTTTGTGGCTGCTGGTTTATTCTGGGGATTTTAGCGTGGCGACGCTCTGGTGTGACTTTGATATCTGCTGACTTTGTCACTCACACAACACAAAGAAAAGCTCATCATGCATTACATTTTCAGCTTGACTTTCTCCTGACTTCCGTGTGTGTTCAAAAGACATTGTGTTCAATTATAATGAATATCCTACAGCTACTACCCGTGCATCCATTCCTTTGGGCAGTGTGTGTGTGTGTGTGTGTGTGTCTGTGTGTGTGCATACACACATCTAATAGCCTTATGTTTAAGCCTGTGGGGACGGCTTGGCGGATATACAATTCAAGGTTGCACACACGCATATGCACACGCACACACAGGCACACGCGCGCACACACACACACACACACACACACACACACACACACACACACACACACCTCCACCCTCAGCTACCTGGTTATTTTAAAGATCCGCAGGAGGCGTACACAGCGCAGGACGGAGATGCCGAGCGGGGACATGATCTTGGTCTCCACCAGGATGGTCTCCAGGATTCCTCCACCCACCACAAAACAGTCAAAACGGTTGAAGAGCGACACAAAGTAGGCCTGGGAGGAGAGAAGACCAAACAACTCAATGAATATCGATAACACGGTCGATGAAAATGTATTACATTTTTGTCCATTAGTAAGTGAGAAATAGTATGGGAATATTTGTTTTGAAACGCAGAAGAACAACGTGTAATATTTGTAGATCATTCGTGTGGATCTTTTAGTCGAAGAGCTTTACAATAGTGTGAGTCTTTACAATCTGAGCTGTTAATGCTTTCTAAAAATGGTACTTGGTTCAGGCAATGGGGGTCGGGGTTAGGAGATAGCGCAAGGGTTCAAGTGTGAGGATTCGGTTATGGTTAGGAGTTAGGGGTTAGGAGATGGTATTAAGGGATAGGGATTAGGAGTAAGATAGGAGATAGAGCTACTGTTCGAGGATCAGTTAGGTTATGGTTAGGGTTTAGGAGATAGGAGTTAAAAGGGTTTAAAGGTCACGGTGAGGTTTCAGCTGTACTCAGGTGAACCGGTGGTGGTCCTCCTCCTACCTGAAGGCCCAGACTGTACATCTTCAGCAACATCTCCCCCGTGAACAGAGCCAGCAGCACCTTGTTGGCGATGTCTAGAGAGGAGAAACACAGACGTTACATTATTATTCTGCCATCATAGAGGAAATATTAATTCATCTTCTTCTTAATCCTAGATCTAAATCTTTCAATCTATCCCTGAATTGCATTTGTGGGGTGTGTGTGGTTGTGTTTGTGGTGTGTTTTTGCCTACGTGTTTGTGTGTGGATGTGTGTTTGTGGGCCTCTGGTTGTGTTTATGGGCCTCTGGTTGTGTTTATGTGAGCCTATGTGTGTGTGGTCGTGTTTGAGGTGTGTGTGTGCCTGTGTGCGTGTGGGTTGTGCTTGTCTTGCAGTTGCACTGTGTGTGTGTGCCTATGTGTGCCTGTGTGTGTGTGTGTGTGTGTGTTTGTGCATATATGTTTGTGGGTTTGTGTTAATAGTGTGTGTAGCTACGTGTGTGTATGTGTGTGTGTGTGTATATGTCTGTGGGGGTTGTGTTAATGGTGTGTGTAGCTACGTGTGTGTGTGTGTGTGTGTGTGGTGTGCATATGTTTGTGTGGATGTGTTAATGGTGTGTGTAGCTACATGTGTGTGTGTGTGTGTGTACATATGTTTGTGGGGTTGTGTTAATGGTGGGTGTAGCTACGTGTGTGTGTGTGCATATGTTTGTGGGGTTGTGTTAATGGTGTGTGTGCTTGTGTTTGAAGTGTGTGTGCCTGTGTGCATGTGGGTTGTGCTTGTCTTGCAGTTTAGTGTCTGTGCAGGTGTAAAGGCGTTATCGTTTTCACGTGGTATGGTTGACCAATTGCGGGCAGCAGTGTGTTGGGGGGGGGGGGGGTGTCTAATCCAACACACTGTCGCGATAGAAGCCCAATGCCGCACTTCGGCCATTTTGTCTGTGCGGACACAGCATGTCCATTTTGTTTCAAGTGTGTCTGTGGCGTTAGCGTGGAGTCACCTTGCACGTCGGTCAGCCACACGGGCTGCTTGTGGTGCTCGGACGCGATGGTCAGCGTGTTGAGGAACACCAGGAAGATCACCAGCCAATAGAAAAACTGTGATTTGACGCCCGCTCTACACTTCCTCCTGCAGAGCCTGTTCCACCTCCGAGAGTAGCGACTGAGGGGAGGATGGGGGAGAGAGAGAGAGAGAGAGAGCGGGAGAGAGAGAGCGGGAGAGAGAGAGAAGGAGGGAGAGAGGGAGAGAGAGAGAGAGAGGGAGAGAGAGAAGGAGGGAGAGAGAGAGAACGAGAGAGAGAGCAAGAGGAGAGAGGGGGGACAAAGGGGTAGAAAGAGAGAGAGGAGGGTAGAGAGAGAGAAAAGAGAGAGAGAAACAGGAATAGTGAGTAGGAACAGACAATAAAATATCAGCCAAATTGAGTGAGAAAGCGAGGGGGGGAAAGGGGGAGAGAGAAAATCGGAATGGAAAGGAAATCATGATCCAAAGAGAAGTGAGCGAGGATGATGATGAAAAGGAAAGAGAAGAAGATATAAAGAGTAAATTAGGATTAGGAGGACTAGAGGACGGATGGACCGGCCCTGTGTCCAGTAGCGGTCTGTTCTCTGACAGCAAGGCTGTGAAACATAGTTAGTTGTTACACTCTAACGCCAGTCTGAGGCCTCTGTGTGTGAGTGTGTGTGTGTGTTTCAAAAACACAAATCCAGCATAAAAAAAAGACGAGGACGACATTACAAAATTATCTACAAACATAGTTTGATTACTATTTTATTTTGTGTCTATTAAACTGAAACCTAAAGGGTTAAAATGGTCTGAGAATTTCATTGATATTTCTAGAGTAATCTGTACCTGCGGTGCCTCGACTGACTACAAACTACAGACTACCCCCATAGAGAAACCATAAAATATCATATGGATGTGAAGAGGCAATGTTCTGCATTACAAAGAAGAATGTTTTCCCAACGCTGTATGTCACAATGCGTTGTTATTCGCTACTCTTTCAAATCCCAAATCCAGAAAGGCTATTTGGCTGCTGTGTTTAAGATAGCTGCCAACAATTGTCTGATAACGCTGTCAACGTGAACAGTATTGGAAATGTTCCATTAAAATGAACCTGTGACGGAGTGTTTCCATAGCGATGGAATCAATTGTTTAGGAATTCCTCTTCTGTTGTGTTAAAACAAAAACAAAACATAAGCTGGTAGCATCACGTTCCACACATAGAGAGATGCTCCCATCTTCCAATACATGTCAACCATTCCGTGACAGACAACGTCACTGGATGTAAAGAACTGGATGTAAAGTTCAACAAATGAATTGTTCCTGTCTGCTACGTTTGCACATTTCGTGGCATTGAGCGTGTTTGTGGAGTCCTTTATTGAATCAGTTGTGGCACACAAAAAAAAATGGCATTCGACACAACACACAAAATACACGAAACATGAGATTCATTTCAAAGATAAATGGTGCCCGCCCACACACACACACACACACAAAACACAGACACTCGAACACGGCAGCAGTGAGAACAGACCATGGTAAACAAACTACTGACCTGAACTTGGATTTGGAGATTCTATTTCTGGAACACAGAAAACAGAATGGATTATACACACACACACACACACACACACACGACAAACGCACAAACCCATACATGCACGCACACTCGACACACATGTACAGGTACACACATGACAGAGGTGATTTGAGAAGAATGCCAGCGTTGCATCTGGAATAATAATCGACGTGATTAAAGATTTATGATATTATTGATACTTTTGCATCTTGTCTTTCAGAACCATCTGAATTGAAATTAATTTGGTCAATTAAGAAGAACAGTGGCCATTTTGAACAAATCACTTCCGGGGTATACTTGGATACAGTGGTGACCAAGCATAATTTAGTGTTTAGAGTTATTAAGTGCAAAACTAATGCAAAAACATTTTGCATTAGTTCCCCACTGTAATAGCAGAGGTACACAAACAAACAGGGAGAACGTGAAGTACAGAACAGAATAGAGTACAATAGAAATGTAAGAGAATGCAGCGAAAAGATGAAAGATGGCACGGCCCTACACTATATTGTTCCCTTTCTCCAGTGAGAAGCTAGTCGTATTAACTATGCCTCAGAATATTCCAAACATTTTTACTCTCAGATACCTAGCCAAAATAAATCAATACATTAATTAGTGTTACGATTGCTCTATTTCAAAGCTATACTTCAGATAAAAGAATGTAATGACTGCTGGCGTGTCTCCTTGTCGCCGCATCCATCTACATTACGTGTTCAGGGAGCCGTTGTTGCTATCCCCAGGGTTGTTTCCATAGCGATCGGAAGAATTACGTTTGAATGTTCTGAAACATACGAAGACTTGACTAGCCTAACAGACTGAATCCCTCGTCTATAAGACAGCCCGCAGCCTACAGGGAAAGGGAGGGGGATTCATCTAGCTCTGGATCCGCTCCAGACCACCGTTTAGACTCAGATGAGACTTGTGGTTCAGCGGTTTCACGTGCAGCCAAAGATAAGACCGGGCACGTGCCTCTAAAGCACTTTCACTTCGGCTGGATGGGGTCTAAAAGACGTGGATGTGCATATCTGGTCACAACCTTCCACCTCGGTGGAAATCTAATTGACATCAAGGAAGAACAAATGGTTTTAGTAAGCAGTCCGTGTTGAAACAGGGAGCGGCCTTCATCGAATTTACTCTGCAAGTACGCCCACTGCTCTCTGTGTGCCCGGTAGGTTTCAGCACCATCTCGATCCGCCTTCACGGTTTATGAGCTTAGGAGTGGCACTCTGACTAACGCCACAACAAAACTGCACCATAAACCAACCATCTCCTATATATCTACCACACACTGCCGGAGCTCAGCGTAGACGAGAGGAGAGGTTGGGAGAGAGATAGGAGAGGTCGTCTTAGCCGTCTCACATGCAGGATATAGAGGGGGAGATCAGTACATGAAGAACACAACGAAGACATCGGACACACAGAGGACAGACAGGCGAAGCTGTGCCAACCGTCTGCTGATACCGTTTTGTTCACGGGATTTTTAAAACCTTTTCCATTATGTTATATTTATCGTGGCTATTAGGGCGATTGCCACTTCAACTGTATAAACGTGAGTGAAGTGCGTGTGTGCGCGCGTGTGTGTGTGTGTGTGTGTGCGCGCGGGCGTGCGTGCGAGTGTATGCGCGTGTGTGTGTGTGTGTGTAGGGAAAACACAGGAGCTGCGGTGGAACTGGTTTAGGTCATGTCGCCTTGTGTGACGAAGACAGCGATACGCTCCTGTGGATGGAGCAGCGTGTCTTCAACTACGGGTCGGGATCCCAAAAATGGTGTCGTGATCCAGTTTGTAGGTGGGTTGCGGTCTACCTGACAACGCACAGAACACTCAAGAAAACGCTGAGCGCATCGGAATCGCTGATGCTTTCGGCTCAGTCTTTTGAGCCGTGTGCAGTGGTTAGGTGCCACAGACTCACTGAGCTTGTCTTTTGGTGTACAGAGATGTAAAAGTTGAAAACCCCATGGCATACAGGATA
>JAOPJO010000078.1:14406759-14418230 GCA_027123675.1 Molva macrophthalma | reverse complement strand
GTGTGTGTGTGTGTGTGTGTGTGTGTGTGTGTGTGTGTGTGTGTGTGTGTGTGTGTGTGTGTGTGTGCAGGATGTTTGTGGTGCAGCAGGTACCAGATAGCAACCTGCTGATGCTGGTGGTGCAGGCCGACTGCGACTGCTCTAGGCAATACCCACCAATCACCATGGAGCCCATGGAGGTCAAATATATCCTTCCTGTGTGTGTGTGCAGGATTTGTAAACCCTCACACTGAGGGTAAACCCTCACACTGAGGGTTTGCTCCACTCAATGGAGCAAACCCTCAGTGTGTATTGATTTGCACTACAGTTACTCAGGGCATGGTGTGTTGTGGGGAGAGAGGAGAACTTCTTAACTTTACCGGTCAATGCACCACAGTCTGAAACCCGCCTGTGGCTCTGATTTCCAACTCACAGGTAGACTCCTCTTAGATTCTTAGAGCAGGGAAGTGGATAAATGAAAGAATATTGGTAGACCCTTTAACAATGACACTATTTTATGTGAGGGCTTGGTAATGTAGCTTCATTCAGTCATTGTGCAGGTCTAGCAGAGGATAAGGTTAAATACAACATGATGAACATGCATAAGAAAGCATGTCCATCGTCAGGGTATTGATGAAAATGAAGAGCCCCTTTCTAGACCACAGTAACAAGGTTCCACTGGGGAATGAATGCTGAAGTTATCTTCAAAGGAGAAGCAAACCACCTGACCCTGCCTTTAAAAAGATGCTTACAGGTTTTTCTGTTCATTCTGGGGCAGTGGGGCTGCCAGCTCCCCTGTAAACGCCCCTTCAGTTACCTTTCAATAAGCTGACGACAGGTGTGTCGCATTAACGCTTGATCGGCAGGTGACAGAGTTACCATATCAGCCAATCAGAGGGTTAATACGCATGCTACAGCATGGGTTTCGTCTACAATGCAAACCAATCTACTAAGCGCTGTTGGGGTTTGGTTCTCCTTCAAATAAATACTTACAATACGCACCAATGCAAATAGACACAGTGGAAAGAGATCCCGTCTACCTCTTCCTTGACCTTCGCTGTACATAACGCCTCGGTGAAGTGCAACAGAATGAGGTCGCAGAAGGTTCGCCGGCGCCCGGAATCCTGCCACGCCTACCATTCCCAGGTCAGAGTCGTGCATTCCGCCCTCCGGGGTTGTTTGTGTGTTACGCACAAGGCATTCATTAGAGGAAAACTGTCACGCTCTACCTTTTTCTAGTATAGGAGAGCTAATAAACCCCGAAAGGTTGGCCCACTGACGTCATTGGGCCAATTTGGACCAATGGAGAAGACAAAGCCCTGACCAATGATGTCAATGGTCCGTTATTTTGGGCGGGAATGGCTCCCCTTTAATCTATTTAGCCATGTAGGAGAAGCTTTTAGCAAAAGCGACTTACGAGTAAATTCAGATACATGTCATTCATTACTTAGAAGGTAGGTGACCGATATTGTACTCAAGGAGGTAGGATGGTAGGATGTGGACACAGGAAGATCTATACCCAGCATGTTCAGGCGGGGAGTGGAACACCCGCCTAGCCATTTTGCTGCCCTGACCCCTGCTTCAGGACTCACCTTGATCAGTTTCTCTATTGCGTTCACAGGAAAACGCCAAGGAATGCGGAGGAGCCTGCGTCATCTCTCTCTCTGTGTCGCTCTTCCTCATCTGTCTCTCCTCCTCCACGCTGATATCTCGATGACCGGGGTCTTCGTCATCTAGTTTGGGCGTATTGTGCCATCCTAATGGCTCACACGATCATTTACATTGCGGGTTACTATGAAACTTCTCACACCGGGAGATGAACAACTGAACTGTCCTACATGGATACATACACTTCCTGTCAGCTGTGTAGGAGCTGCCATCAGTCAATCATTGGGAAAGTGACGTGATCACCCCGAAGAGACAGGGAAACAACAGATCGTGTTTAAGATAATATACTGAACTGAAAAGCAGCAATGCGCCTCTCTGAAGTCAACTGCACATGTAGAGGATCAGAAACGATCAGACGGCTGGTTGCAGTGGCCTTTGAATGTAAATAGTGATCATGGCAGAACACCCGGTCTCCCTGGAGTTTTACATATTGTCCAATCAGCAACAATTTGCCTCTGAGGAGAAGAGCAGCCACTTCCTGGAGGAAGTGATATGGATCCATGTTTGGTTTATGATTTGCTGTTGTTTTCAATTACTTTTGCATTACTTGGTGGTCATAAGGGCTGGAAGCTCAATGCTTAGAATAGGATTCATCTTTCTGATTCTTCTTTCTGTTTAATAGAAGTACTGTAGTTGTATGGCAAAACACCTCAAATATGACTACCACATTGGCAAGGGCTGTGGATGACACATTATTAGCAGCAAAAAAAAAATTAATCAGCATATAATTATTGCAAAAAAAACCCACTTGATAATGTCAATCCCTTTAAAAATGTTGCTGTCTGTCAAAATGTCTGTCTGTGGGTCAGTGTGCATAGCGAGCATAGTGAGATGGCTTGGGAAAAAACATACAGTGAAGACATTCCAGACATTGAAACCCCTTTAAAACATTGTTTGGGAAAGAAATATTATGTTCTACTAGAAATATATGATAATTTACATTTCTACTTCCTCAAATACATTTCTTTTTTTTATATCTGAGCCTGAAGACTGAATGTACTTGTGCACTCAGTGGCTCAATGCATCTAATGGATAACCCCTGACATATATAATTATGGAGCAGTCTTTGTTGTAAATACTACTCTGATTCTGATTGCACTCATTCATTATTGTATGTCTACTTGCATGTTTTAAACTTTTTAAGTGATTTTGGGCTACAAGTGGCCACTTAGCTCTTTAAAAAGAATAGTCATGAGAATTTGTACTCGCCTAATTTAAATGTGCATGCATTCAGGATTATCTGATTTCACTCTTCATTTATCTGGAATTTGTGTGTGTAACAGAGTGTGTGAGAATGTGGGTGTGTGTGAGAGAAAGTGAGAGAAATGGACATGCATGTGTGCGTGCATGTGTTTATGCTAGTGTGTGTGCGTATGTGTTTGTGGTAGTGCAGGTGTGTATGTTTTGTGCAGCAGGTAATCCGGGTGTTGCATAATGTAAACCTTCTGTGTCTTGCTGAGAATACAAAAAACAATGTATCTCTTATTGCACCGCTTTGTATCATTTGACTTTAATGTAATTATTTGATTTAAGTCTGTAATAAGAAGTAAATTGGTTCCCATTATTTTGTTTGTGTTGTGTTTGGTTTTGTAACATATGGACTGTTTAACGTTTTCATTATTGATACCAATACCCAGGTACTCAATTAGAAAATACCGCATTCAACGACATGAGAAAAAACAGAGTTTCATGCATTATTTCATGAGTTAAACTTGAAACCAACACTAATTCTTAAAGAAATATGAGACCTTCTGGTCATCCTTTTTTACATTAAATACTTATAATCTATTTGTATTGTCCCCTGGCATCTAAATAATTGAAATACTTCAGATACTTTTTAATCTCAATCATATTGTACAGGCTTTTTTAAGTCCAGGTAAGATGTTATTGTTAAGTTATTATATGATGATATATGTATTAGAAATATAGCTGCAAGCAGCAATGCATGGTCTTCTTGATTGATGTATAAGTGAACTAAATTCATGAGTTGGAGTCTTAATAGTGATATGTAATGAAACCTCCCTATTCCTTACTCAAATTAAGAAATATTTGTATATATATACTTCGGCTTGTAGTGGCCGACAATTTACCTGTGCTCTGCACAAATGTGAACGTCACTTGATGATTGATATAAGGACCGAATAACATTGATCATTAAACCAGCACTGCTCAATGAACGTCTGGTTAGAAAAGTGTAACAGAAAAATATATGTAGTACAAGAGTGATGACGCCATCAAGGCAACAGGCTCGACACAAATACAAAAAGTATTTGTAAAGTAAACAGTTAGGTCAATGGGTAGGAGTCAAAAAGCCTAATAGTTAGGCTTTTTTAGGACTAAGCCAGTCAAAATTAGGTCAAGCCATGAGGAGCTGATTCTGTTTATTGCTGAAGGATTATATGGAATCAATTATGCCGTTTTCCATGTTAGCCTGATTGGTGCAGACTTCACTGCACAGGCTTGATGTCCTACATGCTTGTTCGATGTGCACTCAATAGCAAATCCATATACATGAATTGCTCAGCTGCTGATCGGCTCATAATTTTCTTTTTTTTAATAACAAACGTCTTACTACATTAACTATACATCATAGGATGGTTGTCCATATGTCCGACTGCCTGGAATTCTAGATGTCCCTGGCGCTAGGTCAGTGGGGTACAGGGTCCAACTCCTGGTTTGTTTTCGGAGTTAAGTCCAATCGTAACAAAACAACCGTTCTCATTTTGGCTTAATTTAATTTAAATAGCAGGCAACAAATAACACATAAAACCACTTGCGCAGGAAGGCATGTCATTGTGTAAAAATGAATAATTAAACGTGACCGGAGGGGGCGCTAGTTGGCGGTCCGTCCTCATTGTGAGGCTGGTTGAGGGCGCACCAGACTCCATAGGCTCGCACCGCACGGCGGAGAAGGCGGCGTGGAAAATGGCGGACGGTGTCGACCACATCGATATCTACGCCGACGTAGAGGAGGAATTTACACAGGTATTTAATAGTTACTTTGGCGAAACAGTCAATGATTTATTCCCAGGTCCATTATTTGCGTTGTTTGGCTTAATTGAAACCGTCTGCGTGTTGTATTCTCGACCAGACGTCACCTACTAGTAGAGGCCGCGATAGGCGTTTTATCCTCAAACATTGGGATTAATGGCTTGGAAATCGGAAGTTATGGTCGTTTAATTGCAAAAAAACATTTTAATAGCGCACACCGTTGTAATTGCATGCCGGAACTTAGTTATTGCAAATGAAAGAAGGCCATATTTATGTTGTGTAATGTCCTGCTTCGTTGAAGGCCTCTCTGCTGCAGCATGGCCGCCTCTTGTGGCGGGCTGACACTCCATTGTTGTTAGCCTCCGAGCTAGTCGTGGATGGCTCCATGCTAAGTGTTTTATTCCTAGAAACCAGGGGTTATGTAAAAAACAGCGGTGTTGTTTTGACCCACTAGTTTGTTGATAACTGCTGCATAAACCCGTACTTTCGCCACTTTCTTGAGTGCTGTTGTTAATGTTTCACCTTTCTGGACACACCCCCACCTCAGCCATAAATGAAAACGTTAATCTGTGTATCCTCTACAAGCACTTTAATAACTTAACCATTACGCCTCTGCAACAACGACATGGATGTTGACTATTTTTAGTAGTGTTTTATTTACTTTGTAGCATTGATTCTCGCAATAATTTTGAATCTAGTCCATACATCCTTGTAGTCGAAAGCTATGGGGTTAGAACCTTGTTTGGAATCTGCTGACCTGCACTTGTATCTCGAATGAGTGCATTTTCTTATGGTTAACTATATATAGCTATACAAATAATTAAAAATGTGTTGAGAGAATACACGAGTTACTGGCAGCCTTTGTTCGATTTAGAAGTTGACGCAGAAAACTTCGATATTGGCAGGATGTTGATTGTTTGCCTACTTTCGCTATAAAGCACTAGACACAAGGCTGATAACTTGTTCCCCCTCTCTGTGCTCTGCTACTCTTTTCTCAATTCAATAGTACTTTTAATGAACCTAAATAACATCTTATAAATGGGAGTTATATTATGTTGATATATTTTGGCCGCTTTTCGAGGAAGGATATATAATTAAATAGATAAAGTATTCACCGTTGCATTGTGGTCGAGACTGAAATCGTTTCGTTAGCCAATGATTGGTGGTTGACCTGGGTAGGCGGAGCTCCCCCGCATTTGAGTTTTTCAATAGTAACAGCCCGCCGGAAACGTCCCAACATTGAAACTGAAAGGGACATTTAAAGTAGCATATCGCTACTGTGGCAGTGTATTTGAATAATCACACATCTTAATATAAGTTTATGTAGTTTGAAAGTAAATATATTTTTAGTTTAGAAATATATAGGATATTCACGCTCCGAATCATAGTGATCTGGCGCAGGAAACTAAAGACGTATGAGTGTGTCTAGCTGTGTATATTACCTAGGAGACAGGGCTTTCAACGCAGCCATCTGGCATTTCCTATCTAGTCATTATTCTGTGGGCCATATGCATTTAAACCCAGCAAAACATGTCTAAGTAGTTTTGGAGTTAGTCTAACAAATGCTTTAAATGGTTCCATACCCATAATGCCTCACTACACTGTGCTTATCCTGTGTCTTCTGTTAGGAAACGGACTACCCTGTCCACGAGCAGATTGACCTGTACGATGATGTCATCTCCCCATCGGCCAATAATGGCGACGCACCAGAGGACCGTGATTACCTGGACGCCCTGCCTGCACCTGGCGGGGCGGAGGGTGGCAAGAGTGCCCCGCCCAACGTGGTCTACACCTACACGGGCAAAAGGATCGCCTTGTATATTGGAAACCTCACATGGGTACGTCCCTCAGTTCACTAGGTCAACAACACAACCTCCCATTAAGGTGTCGCATTAAGCCCATTCATACTTCACATGTACACAACATTAACATCGTGTGGACTGACAGTCTGCTGACCTTTTTGCCTTTTTTAAAGTCCAGCCGCACACAAAAAGAGCTTTGTGCAGTGGTCAGCTAGGGGTGAACGATAAATCAATGTTAATATTAATCGTGATAGCATGGATGTTTTTTTTTTAATATATTTCCGATATTTTCAGTATACATTTAACAGCATCTATCGCTGACTCGGCGCAGCGCCCTCAGTCAGTGCAATGCGGTCAAGCAGGATACAATAGGCGACGACAGTGGTTGATAACGTTCATGCACGCAGTGCCCCCCAATCCCCATATGGAAAGCCCAGTACTCTGAGCGCCGGTAAGGGAAATTCTGTTGGCAAAATGAGTGCCCCTGACCGCGACGCAAATGTGACTGAAGAAGCGACCACCAGTAGCAGTGTGGTCTAATACAAAGCCGTTGATAAAAGAGGTGAGACAGCTGTGTTTACTTGCACTGCAGTACGTGAATATAGGTTGCTTTTGATGACATGAAGGTGTGCAGTTGTATCGGTACAGTTTTGTTTTGGATACCAACTTTCTCAGAAAGAGTGAATGCCTGCTTTAAGTTATCAAACAGGGAAACTACCTTAAAACAAACGTTTCCAAAACATGGATGTATTAATGAAAGCCCACCCACTTACAGATGTGTAGAGCCCCTGGCCAGTGGTCGATTTTGATGTCCGCCTCCTAGAGGGTTAAGCTTCTTGTATACATAGTGTAACGCCACAGTGTTGGGCGCATTTCATATACAACATCGCTCATTGCCCTCACTCTTTTTTTTGTATTTGGGTCACAAGTAGTGAAGCGAGGCATGCAACAATGGTTTGACAATTTGTATTTTACTCTGGTAAAAAATGTTGACAGAATGATTAATGACAAATAATATAATTAAATGTAATTGTATTGTATTCCGGCTTCGGGCAGTACCGAAAAAATGAACTTATTGACTGATCTCCGAATAATTATTTTATCGGCTAATATGAAAAAGTATATCGTTATATAGATTTTGGGCATATCGTCCAGCCCTTGCGTCAGCGCCCTGCACTCCCCTCCGTGTATTGTGTGACTTCATTTATTGAGACTAGAGCCTTTCAATATTTTTATAAAATGCCCATTTGTATTTACACATTGAACATTTGTTCAATGTGTAATTGAACAGTCTTTTGACTGTTATGTGCACATACGTTGACTAATGTATTTTCTCCCCGCCGACAGTGGACAACAGATGAGGACCTAACAGAGGCCATCCGATCGATAGGCATCACAGACGTCCTGGAAATAAAGTTCTTTGAGAACCGCGCCAATGGCCAGTCTAAAGGGTGAGGTTTCACACGTTGTATTCCAAAACACTCTGGTTGAGCGTTATATACTAGTATGTAAACTTCCCACCCGTTTCATTCCGAGCCACTTATACAAGATGTTCCATCCTCAAAGATTTGTTTGGGTTTGGGAAATTGTAATCACAAAGACTGTAATGTGTTAACAAATGGATAATAATTGTGATGTCTTAATAAATGGATATGAGTGTTTAAGTATCCACACAATGAATTCCTCCTGACCTCCCTAATCGGGGAACTCCTTCCACCTGCCAGACGGTACATCTGTGCTTCGATGGTGGTTTGACGCGTGTTCTCTGATTGGTCCCAGGTTCGCCTTGGTGTGTGTGGGCTCGGAGGGCTCGTCCAGGAAGTTGATGGAGCTGCTGTCGAAGAGGGAGCTCCATGGGCAGAACCCCATCGTCACACCATGTAACAAACAGTCCCTCAGCCAGTTTGAGATGCAGTCGAGGAAAAGTAAGTGGCGTTCCTGGGAAATTACATCTGAAGGCCCTGATGTGTGTAAAAAAAGAAGAAATAGCCTGCCATTGGTCAACCATACCACGTGAATGATTGAGTCAACTCGCCATGACTGGTGTCATTAAACGTCGAACAGCCCACAAATTACAGCGACTATATTGTACCCTGTCGACGGCAGTTCTGTAGCCCATGAGACTGGGCATATTTCATTTTAAGTATATTGGCGCCTTAATGTTCACACTGAAAGCAGAAGCTTTCTACTGCCATTCGCAGAACTGGAAATAGCCTGTTTGTGCTCGTGAGTTTTCCCCGTCTATCTCTATTGGCATGCGTTGCTCTGCTGGCCGCCGCGCAAAACTGCGTTCCCCTAAAATGGACGCAGGACTTGCATAAGATGGCGGCCCGGCTACGCATGCACTGTGACCACGACGACACGCTCTGAGAACGTACATGCAAGTTAGTTTGTTTTCTCCCTTTTGGCCCCCCAGGGACCCAGTCGGGCCAGATGTCGGGGGATGGCAAGGCCGGCCCCCCCGGCATTGGCCCTCGCGGCGGCTTCCCCATGGGGGGCCGGGGCAGAGGCCGGTTCCCCGGCCCCCCCGGCCCCGGCGGAGACCGCTTCCCCGGACCCCTCGGGCCCGGGGGCCCGCCACCACACTTCCCCGGTGAGTGGTCCCTCGACCCGGCTGCACTCGGTGCTCAGTCCTCTGTCCAGGGCAGGGCTTCTTCAACTATGGGTCGTGGCCCTGACCACGCACAGACAACTCTGAGCAACGATTCCCGTGTGCTGAGAGTTTTCTGAGTGCATGGTTTGAGTCCCGCGGATACACTAAGATTGTCTTTTGTGTCCGGAGATGAAAAGGTTTAAGAACCCCCGATCTGGCCGTAGTCCTTCCGTAATATAAAGGGATTGTAGTTTGTTCTTCCTGCATTAGGTGTCTTTTCTTTTTTTCTCACAAGATTTCAGTTATCGCCCCATTTTCACTCATTCACTAATTTGTGGTCTATTTGGGGATGCATTTTAAAAGATTGCGTCTTTGTAAAATACATCACTTTGACCCTGTCTTGAGCCGTTACTACTAATACTAATACTACTGACTCACTGCATGGCTGACCTGACTTCCTGGAGAAGTCCTGCTCTACTTTTCCTATTTGCCCTCCATTTCTTCCCCCAGCCTCTTTATGCTCCTCTTAATTCAGCAAGGCTCTGTTTTACTCTTGGTTTTTACCCACTACCATCTTCCCTACTTTCAACTACTATCTTGGTCTCTACCCACTACTATCTTGGTGTCTACAACTACTATCTCGGTTACTACAAATACTATCTTGGTTACCACAAATACTACCTTGGTTACCACAACTACTATCTCGGTTACCACAACTACTATCTCGGTTACCACAACTACTATCTCGGTTACCACAACTACTATCTCGGTTACTACCCACTACTATCTCGGTTACTACCCACTACTATCTCGGTTACTACCCACTACTATCTTGGTTACTACAACTACTATCTGTTACTACCCATTTCTATCTTGGCTACTTCCCACTACTATCTTGGCTACTTCCCCCTGCTATCTTGGTTACTTCCCCCTGCTATCTTGGTTACTTCCCACTGCTATCTTCGTTAGAGGGGAGGGTGGCCATGATAGAGATGCAAGCTTGGGGTTTTCTCTTCTTTGCCCTAATCCCTTTAATCATTTTCCTGGCTTGCTGCTGATTGGCTGGAGCCCTTGTGCCCCTTCAGCGGGATAGGCCATCTTGCCAGACAGGAAGTAGAGGGGAGTTGTGATTTGGTGTGCTTTCTCCCCCTCCCCATTAGGCTCAGGGATGAGACCAGATGGCCCTCTGATGGACATGAATTTCAATCCCTTCGCGCCAGGGGGCAGGGACGGGAACTGGCGACCCAGAGGTGAAACGCCTCGACTGATAGATCACTCCGATCACTTCTCTCTTTACCTTCTCCACCCTCAGCTGACCCTCTTTCTAGCATTAAATGCCCCAGCGGATCGATCCGGAAGTTGGATTCATTACCCTGTGCTCTGCATTTATATATTTAAAATAAAACGATTATAGGTTTTAATTAGTCTAAAACATAATTCTGCTACAAGGCATTGAATGCCTTCCATACGGCCATAGTCAGTTCTGTATCACCTGCCCCCTCCCCAGCTCTTATTTGCGATCAGCTCTTACATCGCACAACCAGACGCTCTTCTAGCGGAGAACCAAAATGAATCATCCAGGCTCCAACGTATTGTCAGCTTAACAGATGCTTGTGGCACTCAGATCGTAGATACTGCTGTTATACAATTTGGCTCTTGTTTGAATGTGTTTCATGAAAGTGTGTTCAAAAGTATGTTGGTGACGATGGATGCATGTGCATGTCTTAAACTGAAAACGTTCTTCGACGGGAACACGCCAACCAGCTTGTGTGTCCGATCAGTCCATGTCTCAAAAGCATTTTGCATTCAAGAGCTCATTAGAGACGAGTCTTACCCGTTCACCATGTACATGTCTGTCATTTTTCACGGTCTTTTCCACTTTCCTTAATCTCTAGCCACAAGTGTGTCTACATTGTGCTGTTGTATTAATGTGTGTAACTATTGTAACTTCAGCACCATTTACATTTTCCAAATCTTTCATAACCGTCAAAAGGAGACAAACCACTGTTTGGTGTGAACACCACTTTTAGTTCTTGAGTAGAAGCATGCACCCAAATTAGTTTCTAACCAAGATGGTTGATGGGGTGCTACAGTTCTGGTGAGATAATTAACATGGGTCTATTTGTTTGGGTTTTCAGGTGGAATGCAGGGTCCACCTCGCCCTCCCCCGGGCCCACCTGGTCCCCCAGGGCCCCCAGGGCCCCCACCTCCAGGACAGGGCCTGCCCCCTCCCCTCTCGGGGCCTCCCAACCGCAACGATCGCCCCCCGCCTCCTGTCCTTTTCCCCGGTCAGGTCTTCCAGCCCCCCATGGGACCCATGCCTCCTGGCCCTCCGCCCCCCGGGTGCGGGCCGGGGGCCCGGGGGGGGGGGCCCGCCGGGGGGGGGGGGGGGGGGCGGGCGGGGGGGGGGCGGGCGGGGCGGGGGCGGGGGGGGGGGG
>JAOPJO010000078.1:14395403-14406520 GCA_027123675.1 Molva macrophthalma | reverse complement strand
CCCCCCCCCCCCCCCCCCCCCCCTCCCCACCCCCCCCACCCACCCGACGAACACACGCTCCTACCCCCCCCCCCTACCCCCCTGGCCCCGCCTCCCCACATGCCCGGACCACCGCCGGGCGGACCCCCTCCAGCCCCCCACGTCAACCCAGCCTTCTTCCCCCCTCCTGGCAACAACAACATGCCCCCCAACGACAACAGAGGCCCTCCCGGACCCAACGATCCCTACGGCCGCCCGCCGCCCTATGAGAGGGACTATGGAGGCCCCGGTGGAAGGTAGGCTGGTGCTGGTTTTACACAGGCTTCACTCAAAGTGGTGTTTTTTCCTTATGAGGTATATAGTTGAGAAAGTGAATTCACCAAATGTTTATGCATGTGATGTTTACAATCAGCAGTGTTCACTTTATGACCGGATTTGTATCAATCTCTTGACTCAAAATGATTCCCCACCAAGAATGCCCTTGATTTATATCAATTAAATGAATGCCTTGAATCGATGGCCTCCCTATGAACGAGTGGGGTTCCTGGACGTGGCCCGTACGGCCGAGGCGTCTGAGCCTCGGCCGTTGGTTCCTCGAGTTGACTCTGCCGCTCCGTCGTCCGCAGGGAGATGGAGGTGTCGCGGACCCCGCTGAGCGAGGCGGAGTTTGAGGAGATCATGAACAGGAACAGAGCCATCTCCTCCAGCGCCATATCTAGAGCTGTGTCTGACGCCAGCGCTGGTGAGAGAAACATCCGTTCCCACACCAGCAGCGTACGCTCCTGCAGATGTAAAACACATATTTGCGTACCGGACCAAACAAGTTAATGACTAAGTTCAAGTTCAGGTCAGCGCTGCAACGATTAGTCGATTATTTGATCCGTCGATCGACAGAAAATCTCACCAAATATTGATTATTGTTGGAAGTAATTTATTGAGTACAAATGCTAAACATTTGCTGCTTAGTGCTTCACTAATTCAAATTTTTGGTTCATAGTTAGAAAATGAATGCTTTTTTTTTCTTGGCTGATTGTCCGATAAAGCACGCTGATTTAAGACATCACTTTGCACTCTGGTAACTTGTGATGACCATACAGGTTTTCAAAAGCATCAGCTTAATTGAATAGGACAGTAATTGTTTGTTGCAGCCCTAGTTCACGGCACATTGACCACGGTGTGAAACGGCAGCTCTCCAGTTCCTAGAGGACTGTCTCTCTCTCTCTCTCCCCCTTCTAATCAACTCCCTTCCCTAAATGTCCCGTTGTGTTTTTCTTTTGTGTTTAGCGGACTATGGCAGTGCCATAGAGACCTTGGTGACTGCCATCAGTCTCATAAAGCAGTCGAAAGTGTCTGCGGACGACCGCTGTAAAGTGCTCATCAGCTCACTGCAAGACTGCCTCCACGGCATAGAGTCCAAGAGCTATGGCTCTGCCAGGTAATAAACCCTGCTGGGACATCCTACTGTTGTTGGATAAATAGTGACACCATCGGTAGTTAAACGTGCGCATTCTATGTGCAGGTTTTCACTTTTGCTATAGCTAAATGTCGAAGTCTTATCAATGTACCAACTACTTATTTTTCTTTTTTTTTGGTGAAAGAATTTCAAGTGCTGTACCAGCGTGATGCCTGACTAAAGGAAAAACAAGTCTTCTTAACTTTCATTCACAGTGCCCACACATCTTTTTCTTTTGACAATGCCAGACGTGAGCGCTCCCGGGAACGCGACCACAGCAGGTCTCGGGAGAAGAGCCGGCGGCACAAGTCCCGCAGCCGGGACCGCCACGAGGACTACTACCGCGAGCGGAGCCGCGAGCGCGACCGGCACCGGGAGCGCGACCGCGAGCGCGACCGCGAGAGGGAGCGCGAGAGGGAGTACAGGCACCGCTGAAGCGCAGGGTAGGAGAGGTGTGTACCACAATCCCATGCACTGCTTTCCGCTTGCTCCCCTTCTTTTCCTCCCATTCCAGATGCGTTTCTCGCTCTGTCTCTCTCTCTCGGTTTGTGCTGGCGACGACCGCGACCTCTGTCCCTCCTCAGCACTAGTCATATTCAGTCTACGGGCGCTTGTTTGTGGTCCGTGCTGGGCTAAGGTGGCCCGCTTGTCTGTCTTTGCTTGCACACCTCAACGCCTTCCTCCCTGACGCACCCTTTTCACCGAGAGGCAATCGGTTACGAGTAAGACCTCGGGACCTCGGGGGGTGACGTGTAAAAACCCGTCCACGCGCGTTGTTGGTGGTGCGGCTTCTGGATGAGGTGACGTTAAGTCGCCAGGAATAGGCTCGGTTTTGATTTTGAAATGTCCTGTGTGTTGGGAGAGGTATGCAAGCAAAGAAAGACTTGGGAGAACAAGATGGCTCCAGGTAAGTCTAAGGTAAGTTTGGCTTGTACCATGTCCGAGGGCTTTCTGTATGTCCAGAATGTTTTAGCTATTTACTGCAATGTGTCATGTATTTGTTGCCGTTGAAATTTCTTGACTTATGAAAGTATGTATTTTAAAGGATGGGTTCAGGTTTTTTTTTTTGCCAACCAACGCCCCATTGTTTGCCATGGACTACCATGGTTATAGTTAAGTTTCACAGATCACTGGGAAGTCAGAATTGAAAGCCCTGACTTTCCAGTCACAAAACTGGTTTGATGAAAATGATTGACGATTAGCAATTGAATATACCCAATTAAAATGTTCTGGCTACTTCCTTCACAAACAGTAAAAATAAGATCTAATGTTTAAATGGGGTTTTAGTTGCAGAGGAAATAACCTTTACCCTTGTCCTTGACTGTAACAACTTGATGGCTGTACTATTCATAATAATCTTGCCTGTAGAAATTCACAATGTGGGTACATCTTGACTTATACACTACAGTTCACAATGGCTGGTAAATCTTAAAAATATTTACAAGACATAAGTCAGAAGATGAGGGAGTGCCCTATATTTTATTTAAATAATATGCCAAGATATCTGTAAATTGGCATATCACATCTTACCCAGATTCAGATTTGTTGTTTAATTCCAAATTGATCATTGTGCGTCCAGAAGAGGAGCTCGCTGGGTTAGCATTTGCTTTCTATTAGCCGCTTCCACTGACTTGCAGAGTAACGGTAGCCTAGCTCATGTTCACGTGAGGGGAGTACACTTTGAATTACTTTCCAAAGATTTCCAATGTGTTTTCCGAATAGTCGCTTATTCAAAACGGGTAACCTGTCAGTGGCGCATCATAGTAATCACAGCACCCAAAATAGTGCCTCATTATCTGTGTTTTCAACCCCAAAACACAGAAGGAATATTCTAACCCAGCGAACACCCCTTCTGGGCACGTGATGATTATTTGGAATTAAACTACTCGTCTGAATCTGGGTAAAACAAGGCAAAGCCAATTTACGATATCTCGGCTTATCCCTTTAGGGAAGAAGAGAATTGATCATTACCATCTACCATTTGAGTCAGACTCTTACTGTAATCAATAAGCTATTTGTATAAAATATTACTTGCTAGTAAAATGGCAGCGGGAAATATTTAAAGATTTGCCAGCCAGCCAACAGAACTGCCATGTCAATTGGCTTGAGGCAATGTGAATCAGCCTTGTGAATCTTTGTTTAGGTCATATTGGTATTACTACGATGAGCTCTTTCTCTGCCTCTTGGACAATTGGTGTCATTAAGCGATGTTATGCAATATTTAGGCAAATGTGTTAAAATGTGATCCTACTGCAATATCCATTGCATTGTAAATTTGACACTAAAGCTTGCTCAGAATATATTTTATTCATGTATTGTTGGGGATTGAAGCTTATAGATTGTGTTCTTTGTACAGAAGGCTAGAATTTCAGACATAGTGCTAAGAATACAGATGAGAATATAAACGATAAAAAAACACTGAAATGAGAATCTGTGGTGTTTCGCAGGGTGTTTCATGAAACATAGAAAACGTTGTTAAATAATAAATGCAACGGCAGTCAAGGGATTTTTGAAAACCTGATTAACAGAAATGATATTGTTTGTTGCTATTGAGCAATCGAGTCCATCTAAACATGTACAATTTGCCAGTAGCCTTTTAATATATATATATATAATGCTAATTTTACATTCCCATTTCTGTAATTTGGCCTGACAATCTAGCTTTATTATAGTAGTTTTGTAGTGTATTGGAACTGTGCAGCCATCATTTCAGTTATACAAGTTCATGTCCATTTCAAAGACCAAATAGATATTTGCATTCAGTAAGGTAGTCTCAGGAAACGCAAGGAATTAGTAAAAGTCGACAAATTGGTCCCTTTATCGTACTTTGCAATCAAAGTTAAGTCCGTGGACTATTAATGTGGCATTTCATGATGATCTGTCTGTGATGTTGGTTCACATTCTGTATATAATGGAAAGGACAAT
This sequence comes from Molva macrophthalma, assembly GCA_027123675.1. Taxonomy (NCBI): domain Eukaryota; kingdom Metazoa; phylum Chordata; class Actinopteri; order Gadiformes; family Lotidae; genus Molva; species Molva macrophthalma. The sequence continues at coordinate 14,402,163 of JAOPJO010000078.1, read as the reverse complement.
AAAAGGTATTGGATGAATTTTAAAAAACTTAAATTGTACTGCAATTATAATTGGTCTGTAGCTCAAGGTTTGGTCAGTTTATTTTATTTGTGTATTCGTTGTTGGTCGGTAATTGGTGTTTTTCATTTGTAAAAGGTGCCAGGTTAGGTGATGGTCATTCTTAGTTAACCAAGGGTAATTCGAATGTTAGTCTCATGGGGCATGTTGCCATTACTTACAGCCACATTATAATAAATTACAATAAACATCAAGTTCTTATCTTTTATTTAACATCTGTACAATAATGAGCTCAAATATCTCACATGATTGTTGATAGAAAATCTGTAGTCCCTAGTAGGATCTCTAGTTGATGCGGGTCAGTTTTTTAAGCCTATATGATCACCAGTATGTTTCGTTTGGTGAGGTCCTAATCACTGGTTATCGTATCCAAGTTATATATTTAACACTACATCCTAGTTGTGTAGTTGCTCTAGTGTAACTAACTGTAATGATCAACAAACTTTTTTTTATGGGTTTATTCCTAATTAACCGTTTACTGCGTGCATGCATTATTCTTGTATGTTCATGTAATCAAACACATTTTCTTCCTCACAAAGTATGTGTTCTATGTTTATGTCCGTCTTCCTAATCCTCAGTCTGTTTTTATAGTTATGCGGAACATTGTTTTGTACCGAGATACGTGACTTGATGACTTTTTTCAGTCTTGTCTGTAGGTGTATTTGTGCTGGGGGTCGCTGATTAATCTCATTCAAATATACCTTTATTGACCTTACCTGGGGCAAACATGGTGCACAATCTTATCAGCTATCCGGACCACTTTATCTAGGGGTTTTCTTCCCCATAAAAAGACACGATTGTATATTTAACGGAACATGAAGATGTGTTGTATTTTAGTATTGGCTTCATCAGGGAACATCCTTTTTGAATAGGGTTAGAGTAAATGTTGGATGACATAGGAAGACATGGCAGTAAGATAGACATTGTTTACTATTGGTTTAATATCTGACAAGATTATAACAAAGTTTGGCCCTGGTTTGTTGAATACCTGTATATTTTGTCCTTTTTCTGCTTTGTCACTCAATTAATTGACATGCATCGGTTAGAAATAGTTCCTGGCCAATGTTAAGTATACTGGGCAAAAAAAAGATTCTGGTTTTTGTTTGAGTTAGTTTTTATAATGCTCTGACTCTAGTAAAATTTGAGTTAATATTGCGTGGACTTAATTGTCAATAGGTTTGCATCTAGGGTATCCCACCTCTAGGACGGCACTAAATTGCAATCAGACGATTTCGGATAATTGTAGCAAAAAAAAGGACTTTGTAATTAAGAGGTAACCTCTTAATTAGGAAATGCTTTAAAAGTTGTGATGACAGGGCAACTTTTGAAAATGTAGTCAGGGTTAGTTTAATGTCAAATGTAGAAAACCTTTGTGTGCCATGCATGCAGATGTAAAACAAAGTAAGGTTCCAATTAAGGTACTAACCACCAATGGCAGCTCATTTTTTTTAACTTTAGAATTCCTACATTTAAGCTTTTGTCTCTCAGATGTGCTAAATGACAAAAAAACGGAGGTGCTACTATGCATTGTTTCAAAAATAAAATCCCTAGCCAGGGTTCTTTATAATTGTAATACTCAAATTAATAATTGCTTTTTATATAAAATGACAAATGACAAAATTATATAAAATGACAAATGACTTATAAAAACTTCAAAATAAAAAGTCTGTTTAATTGTACAAAAAAAGGCTGAAAACTTAGTATAATCACAAAATTCCCCCTATCAATGGACTCTTGTAAATGACCACAGTACTAAAAACTCCTTAAAATAGTACCAATACGACACCTTTATCAAAACAATGCCTACAGATAAAGTAAATGTAAAGCAAAACTAGTGTGACATTTGGAAGCAAGTTCAATGCCCTGACCTATGTGTGACTATTGTACATGTACATTATTATTCTAATGTATCCCAAAAGACTGGCTGAAGTTCAGATGTGCATGAAAACGTATTTATCTGTGTGTCTGTTCAAGGGTAGGGGGCAATACATACTCACTCAGTCATTTACTTTTTTCCAATTTTGATGGTCTAGCAAACTCCAAACCATTTGAAATGAATGCATTTGATCTCAATGTTTTTTTAAATCGAAACCTAAAAGCACATTGCATTTTCACATAGCTGGCTGATCTTGTATTTCCCCCCTCCCCCCCACAAGCCCCAATTGCTGAATGAATTTGTAGTCTAGAGATGAAATGTGCAGTGTACTTGAATGTTGGGCTTCCTCGAAACCAAACTCCACCCTCCATTTTGAAACCTTTTCAGCTTGCAAGGATCAGGGATGGAAGGAATGGGACAAGAGGAAGGATTAACAACGCTCCACCACCTCAACGCCCTGCTCTGCATGGCTGAACAGGATCACAACCAGCCCCTCCTCCTCAGTCTCTCCTTGCATCTCCTGCATGCATCTGTATGTGTCTGGCCATCTTGTCGCCTTGCTAGGAACGGTGGATGGAAAGGCCCCCCCCCCTCCCTTCGTGTGTAAGGCTATATTATCTTAAGATCTATTACTCATGGTTACTTAAGTTAAAAGTAAAAAAAACTTTCCACAAAGCCCTTTTATTTTTTATGATGTTTTATTTGAAATGAAAAGATAAAGTACCTGTGTGATTCTTTTTTTTTTTTTTTTTTTTTTTTTTTTTTTTTTTGAAATTACCGAAAACGTTGACAAGCCTGCACGATGCTTTAAAGTAAAAATGGACTTGCCATACACGTCATACTTGGTTTTCTTTCCCCGCTCTTTGGCTTGCTGTCCTGTGTACATTCGTCGGTTTATGAATCGTTTTTATAGGGTACCAGGTTTTTTTTGGATCTCTTCTTTCCTCATTCCCGTCGATTATTTTCATGGTTAGGATGATGTTTGTAAATGTCTCTGCTTTTGATGATTAAAACTAGATTGTGTTGTAATAAAAATGTTTACTGTGGTCCACTTATCATGGTGAATTTCTCTTAAGTGAGTCATTTATATTAAATGTGTATGTTTGCTTTGTTTTACATGTTTGTGTTGAGGCTCTTATCGTTAAGCTGGACAAGAATGATACTGCAAGTATTGGTAAACGTGTAAGGGTTTTTATTGCATTTTTTAAATTGAATTGCACTTCTGTGATATTTTTACAATAACTATTGGTCAGGGATTTTAATATTTGCAGTCATTTTGCAATACTTTTCTACATTTCGTACCCTTGCTGTTTTGGCAATATCTGCTCTGAAAAAATGGTATACATCACTGCATATATCTTTATTTTTGGGTTCACGATAACTTGAAGGCGAAATCATTGGTCCAAACTTTGGTTTTGTAGTTTTTTGATTTGTTTTTGTTTTTTTTATTTTCATTTCTCTTCCTCTTAAAGAAAAGTAGGCATGTAATCTGTTGAATAGTTCAACTCTGTGTGTGTGTGTGTGTATACATGTAGACATGGGTACATACTGGTAACTCAGCTAAATGGATGTTTTTATATTGCAGTTCTTCAAAGTAATGCCACTCCATACTGAATGTATTGTAGGTTTTTGATACTCCAAACACATACGGCATTATGTCCTTTTTAATGGTTTCTAAGAGCATACATAAATTGCTGGTTTATTTGGATTGTACTACCATACATACCAAAATATGCATTGTATGTATCTCCACATATTCTCATAAGGAGTGAGTTGTAATGAACGCTTTGGGAGTACTTTATAATGTTGTAATATCTACGAGCACAGCCTTCTCTAAGCTTTGTTGTGACGATGACATGTGTTTCAAAGACGTTGTAGTAACTCACTATATACATTGGTTTTAAACTCAGATGTCAGTCCAAAATAGGAAGTGTTTAGAAAAAATCATGCTCACAGTAGCTTAAACCTTGTGATGATGGCACTCTGATTGGGAAAAAGGTTTTATAATGAAATCCTCAGGTGAAATGGCTGTTCGTATGTGTTTAAATCAAAGTAAAAATTATTGAAATCTTGAGAAGCATAAGATATACAATCTGGCTTTTAAACCGGTACCAAAGTAACAGTATTTGATTTAAAAAAGAAAAACGAATAAAATGACTTCCTTAAATAGCTTTTTTTTATTCTAAGCATCTTTTAAATGTTTATTTTGTATAAGCTAAAGTCGTTCATGGTGGTCACAGTATTTGTTTTTTTTTCTTTTTAGCCTGTGTGCATTAGTTGTGAACAATTCATATTTGAGCATAGCTAATGTGAAATCATCTCCGGTTGAATTTATGTGGTTTCAGGAAACTAATTCGTGAAAAAAGTGTTTTGAGTGAGCTTCAATAATATCCACATTTTTAAACTGTTTTGTATTTTAGAGTGAGAACAAGGACACATGCATTTTTACATATATTTTTATAAGTGGCCAAAGTGAGAGGGGTAACTTCTACTTTGAAGAACAATTTGTCAAAATAGAAAATTGTAAACAAATTGATATTGCAGGAATGGTCTATTATCTTTAACAAATGGGTTTTCCATGATTTAGACTTTGCAGCTGTATGGTTTCCAGGTTCTGACGGAATTCACCTGTGGAAGGTAAGTGTTAACTGATATTCTGCAGGAAAAAAAACATTGGCAAAATCTGTTCAATGAATGACTAGCTGAATACAGCTCCCGATTATGTTTATGAAGACATGATATGCATACATGCAATCGACATTCATCGATGTAATTAAGAACTACAAGTAAACCCTACCCTACGGGGCCAAATAAATGGTCATATTTTGGAAAAGAAAGCGCTGCATTGTTTGTTTTTTGTATCAATGTGTTTAGAATGAGTATGTTCCGCACTTACAACGATAATTGTAAAACTCAAAGCAACCCTTGTAATTAAAATTAATAAATATCGGTGGATAAATTGAACGTATTAAAACGAAAGGGAAAATTGTTTCAACTTAACCATCAAAGACGAGACAAGATATGAAAGCTTCCCCAGTAATAGCAAGACTACAATGTCCCATGTATTAGCAAGTATGCTTCTTAGCAAAGTAAGTTAGCCCAAGCCTTTGAAAGGTAAAAATGAGAATCCCATTTATTCGCGTTTCGTTGGTGAACTTGTGTCAAAATTAGTAACTACAATTCCATATTTCGATTAACAAATAATGTAAAGTAAATATAGAAATATAGACGTATAGAACAGCGGAACTAAATAATCCTTTCACTCGGGTCTACCGGCCATCCGAGATGTCACGCAGCCTACTTCCGTTGCTTGTTCGGCTGCTGATTTGAAATGAATCGCTAGCTAGTAGTTGTATTTTGCCGTTTCAATGGCGGTTTTTATAAATTCATTTCCGCACAGAAATAAAGCCATATAACATAAACTGGGGGGGATCAACATTCATTTTCACGCACTGTAGGCCTACTATGTTCAAGAAGATGGCTGAATTTGGTCCAGATTCCGGGGGAAGAGTTAAGGTGTTGATCGTCGCTACTATAACCACGCTGTACATGTTGTGTTTAAGTGTACCGCTTTAATCATACACCGTATCGTTATTATATTATATTGTAAAACAGATTATGTCCTGTTTATCTTCTTTGATATCCAGGGTGTGACAATTGTGAAGCCCATCGTTTTTGGAAATGTTGCCCGCTACTTTGGAAAGAAGAGGGAGGAGGACGGACATACACACCAGTGGTCTGTCTACGTGAAACCCTACAGAAACGAGGTATTTACCGCGATCGTTAATGTTCAACATGGGGGGACAGGTTTTTACTATTCATATTTAGCGAAAGCGTTAATCGAAAGATACTTGGAATTATTCCTTAGATACCTGTCAACAACGGGAATATAAAAAACTGTCAGTTCTATAGAGCTAGTCTATATAACAGTTGGCTACAGACATCAATGCAGAACCCAGTACTATTCTGCTTATTGACTTGACATGCCAAGCAAACTATAGCAAACCATTACATACTCCTTCTGAATGATAGATGCTGTGAACATCTGCCTATGTTGAAGGATTTATTAATGTGTAATGTTATTCCTTCAGGATATGTCTGCATATGTGAAGAAGATCCAGTTCAAGCTGCACGAGAGTTACACAAATCCATTGAGAGGTTAGCAGACAGTGTGCTGTCCTTCCCAACTCGTTCCAAACTAGGGAAAACCATTCGCAAATAGAACTGTATGTGATTGTGTTTTCATCTAAGATTATGTCTGTGTTTGTGCTATCTCTAGATGTAGGTATTTCACTAGAGGCTGAATAATTCAGTTCTCTTGTAAGCATTAGGCAATTATTTATGAGGATAAGGAATTCAGAAAAATGCTGTTACTTTTGACTAATTATTAGACCCTTTTATCCTTACAGTGAATTCAGATACAGGTCATTATTGAGCATGTAGGGGCTGGGGAATCGCAATGATGCCTACAGTTATTCTGCAATTCAGACATTGGGGTTCGAATTTGAACCTAGAACCTTTCAGGTGGCAGTCCAATCTACAGAAGAGTTATGAAATGGCTAGGGTTCCTAGGTTGCTGGCTGCTATGTTAATGTCAGGTGTTAAGTAAGGCTAATGTATCTGACCACCAATATCTCCCAACGCTTCCCAGTGGTGACCAAGCCTCCTTATGAGATCACCGAGACCGGCTGGGGCGAGTTTGAAATCATCGTCAAGATCTTCTTCATTGATCCGAATGAGAGGCCAGTGAGTGCTGACACACACACACACACACACACACACACACACACACACACACACACACACACACACACACACACACACACA
>JAOPJO010000078.1:14380071-14395303 GCA_027123675.1 Molva macrophthalma | reverse complement strand
CACACACACACACACACACACACACACACACACACACACACACACACACACACACACACACACACACACACCTGGATGTTATTTTGCGAGGGAGTTTTGCATGGTGCTTGTAGTTGTGTTGACCTTCCTGCCTTCTGTGTCTTTAGGTGACTCTGTACCACTTGCTGAAGCTGTTCCAGTCAGACTCCAGTGCCATGCCCAAGAAGACTGTGGTGTCGGAGTTCTATGATGAAATGGTACAGATGTGGCAGATGTTAGGCTCCTTGAGTCCCTGTATCCCACCAAACTCACTACGGTGGACCTCAACAGCTTAGGAACATTGCGGCAATCAGGCTCAGCTCATGTAACACAAGTTATAAGGTATGTCAGTACGTTCTGATCTGATCCGTCAAACATTTTTGTCTTTTCTTCCCAGATCTTCCAGGACCCTACGGCCATGATGCAGCAGCTCCTGACGACCTCCCGCCAGCTGACGCTCGGAGCATACAAGCATGAGACAGAATGTACGAACACACAGTATAAACCTAGTATTCATTCTCACACACACACACACACACACACAAGCACACATCTCCTAATGCTAATGCTGTGCTCTATGCACACAATATATAGTGGTAATAATATTTATATAGCACATTTTTATACAGCTGTGACAAAGTGCTAACACACACACAAGAATTTTTGTCTGTGCATATCATTTTGTTAAAATCATGATTCTCTTGGAAGAGCCTATTCTCTTCCCCGTATACGCTGTCTAAAAGCGTACACGTAATAAATGTGTGGTTTTCTCTGTTGCGTGTTTGGACATGCAACTTGTTCTTTATTGTGTGTGTGTGTGTGTCATGTGTATACTGCTGCTGTGTGTGTGTGCATGTCATTCAGTCGGTGAGCTGGAGGTGAGGACGAGGGAGAAGCTGGAGGCATCCAAGAAGAGGACGAGCCAGGAGATCACGGAGCTGAAGGATAAGCTGAAGGCCAGCAGGGAGAACATCAACCACCTGAAGATGGAGATCAGGAGGCTGGAGGAGGATGGAGACCACAAGGAACACTGAGGCTGGACACACATACACACACAAGGAACACACACACCCAAAGGGAACACACAAGCAAACACACACAGAGGGCACACACACACACTCACCGGCAACACACACGCACACGCAGACCGAGGGAGCGCACACACACACACAGGGAACACAAGCAGACACACATGAACAAACCAAGAACTCTTTGCGTTTTTTCTTTTCTTTTTTTGTTACTCGGAAGAGACGGACAGTTTCATTTTCGGACTCTTGTGTATTACATTTTTTTTCAAGCTTGTCTGCTTTATGGTATTAAGCCATATGATAAAATGGCAGGTAATCCTATCACTGCTTTTGAAGTCTGTATTTATTTTATACAAAAATTGGTATAATAATTATAGCAATCAATTCCATGTAATAAAAATACAGAAGTGTTGATTTTCCACTATTTACTGGTATATTTCTGTCTTGTCATTCAACGACAAGAAATACAGGAAGACAAAAGTTTGTTCAGTTTTAGTCCTCCCCTCCCTCACTGAACAAATATGAGACCTGTGTAACTCGACTTATTCAATAAATATTGAGAGTACAGGAGATAGCTGTTCAACCAGATAAACCAGAAGAAAAAGAAGGTTGCAGAAGAAATGTTACATACATGTTAAAGGGAATTGGACCGATGCAAGCGCCGGTGAAGGGATATGAATATCCTCAGAACACAGCATGAACTAAGAGGAGGCGATCGAGGTGGAGCTATGTATGAACAATTAAAAGAGTTTGAGCCGGACTCCGGAGAGGACGCGAAAATGCAGCTCACTGATGACAAACATTTCAAACAACCGAGTAAAAAGATGGAAGAAGAAGAGAAAAGGGCTCAGGAAAGAGTAATGAAAGATGGTTCGACCAATCAAAACATGGCATCAAAAGACACAGGTGGCAGTGAGGATGAGAGCGGTGCTTATGTAGACTGGTTCCAGAGAAGAATGCACGAAGAGCTGAAGTTTGGTAGCAATGCCTCATCGTTGGCCATTGGAGCCACTGAAGCAGAGGTGAAGAAACAGACCTCGAGAGAAACACCACACAAATATCAGAGGAATATAAATGACGGTGTCTTCAGAAGGACCTTCAACTGGCTGAACGACAACCTGAAGGAGCGCAAAAGGAAGAGGATCCAGAGGACATACTTCAGGGAGCAGACGGAAGGAGGTGAACTCTTAAGTTAAAGGTAAGCTTGTCCATCCCATGGCCAATCATCCAGCAATTGTTTATCCCGTCCAAACCCAACTGTAGGTCTATGATGGTGCAAAATGGCTCTGATTATCCATTCCTTTTCTGGACATGGGGTCACCTTGCAGGACGAAGGGTCTTCGCCACCAGCATGATTAAGTCAAGGGCCAAACGAGAAAGGGAGAAGGCCTTGCCGAGTCTGGAGAACACCTGTGTGGGAGTTGAGGAATGGATGCGGGAATGCTGGGCGGGGAAACCAGCAAGTAGGAGGCTGCCGGGTGTCATACAGAAGAGGAGCGACATGATGGAACTCACAGGCGACTACTGCACTACAGACACAGACTTTAAGGACATCGGACACCCAACTGTGACCGATTAGAGTCCTCTTTGGGGACACTAAGGGAAGGGATGAGAACCCATTGAGGAAAACAACCTGAACTTAGTTTCCAAACCCTCCGTCACAGAAACGTTTTACATTACAACCACATTCATTCATTAAAACAAACCATGTTGTTTTTTTTTGCTTATCCAGGTTGATATATTTCCATGTTGCCATGTACGTTTTCTGTATATCCATCACCAACAAAAAACACAGAAACCATAAAATGCCAATTTAAAACGCATATAAGATAATAAAAGATAATATATATATTTGTGTCCCTTAATTGTATTGTGTTCCTGTTTAAAATGGTCCCAGCAGAGGGCACAATTGATTTCCCATTTTTCTTGGCTAGTGGGACCTTGAGTCTCCTGCCAGATGGCAACAGCTGGAATGATGAGTGAGTGGGTTTTCATTTTTTCTTTGCCTACAGAAGACATTCGGCAAGAATCTCGTCGGGAAGTATCAACCGGGCCGGCATCGCTGGGCCAACGATGTTTTAAGTAATTCGGGCCGATGCTGGTAAGTACATGGTGTACGATCTGAAAGTTATTGTATTATTGTTGTTTTTGTCTCACAGTCTGATAAGCAAAGACCTCGCTATACCCCTTTTACAGCGTAATGCTAAGCAATGTTGACATGAGAGGCACTCTCAAATTGTGGAAGACTTTTTTTACTTTTAGATTAAATATTAGTTATTTATTAGTTCTTTGTTAGTTAATGGTTGCCTCAAGTCATGAAATTATTGTATATTTGAATTGTTCTATGTTCAGAAATGGTGTTTTATTTATTGGAATGCAAATGCACAATAGTTAAGTGACTTGATTCGGGTTTTGTTATTATTTGCATATGCAGGGTATGACTGTTATGCGTAAAACAAATTGTTGAGAATGTACGTTGAAATAAATATTCTCACAAAGATTAACATCTATATATTTCAACCTTTTATAAGTAGTAATTGTTGCAGTTTCTCCAGCAGCAGTATGGCAGTGGCAGTAATAGTGTTTTTCTAAGTGGAAACTTAAAAGCGTTCTGATAGAAACGTTGGGACAAAACTTTGACTCGCAGTTGTGCGCAAATTGGCAAATCAAGTTGCATGGACTTTACTTGTGTATAGCATTTTTCAAGTCTCAGCACAGACTCTTCATGACTTAATTCATTTTTTTTAGAAAAAGTAATGGCTACTTTCTTACCCTAAAGGTCATGCTTGTGCAACATTCAGAAAATGTGACTCATGCACTCTTTATTTGTAGCAGCCACTGAATTAGTTTTTATTCTGAGATGTTATCTCTTACCAGTTGCTTCTTACCCAGTGGCTGTATTGTATGATTCTTCTTTCATTGCATGAGGATATTCATTCATTCATCATTCATCATCAACCGCTTATCCAGGGTTGGGTTGCGGGGGCAGCAGCTCTGGCAGGGGACCCCAGACTTCTCTTTCCTGGGCCAAACAATTGTTAACAATTGTTAGTAAGTGCTTTGCAAATGTACTTATTGTAAGTCGCTTTGGATAAAAGCGTCTGCTAAATGTAAATGTAAATGTATAAAGTCTGTTGTAGAGAGAGCAAAGATAGTCTCTAAAATATTGTTTGGATTAAAGGTTTGATTAGCCCCCTATTGTTTACAAAGTGTTCACTACAAGGAAAAAGTTATTTCAGTACCAAATTGAGTCATAAAACATGTGACTTGGGACTCATCATTTTGTCAGTCTTATGCAAAAAATAGGAAGTGTGTTCAAATGAATGAATAGCTGCCACACTTACCTAGTGGTGAATCAAATAGTTTTTAATTCGGAGAACAAACGAACAGAATAAACATTAATAAATAACAAAGATACCATGACAGGATTTTAAAAAATACTAAGAATTTGGTTGTGGAGCAATGAATGGTCTGTTGGTTGATTATGTGGTTGATTATATTCTTAGGAAACTAATCTCAACATTGGTCTGTTGGTTGATTATGTGGTTGATTATATTCTTAGGAAACTAATCTCAACATATAGGCTTCTATTAGTTTTGCTCTAAGGCTTCATTTAACTCATTGTTATATTGACAGTTTATTGTAATGCCATTGACAAATAACCAGAAAGTTGTTTGTTCACGTTATTACGTTTCTTATTGTGAACTTTGCCGACTGCACTACATGATATTGATATTTGCCGTCATATTTGTAATTTTCCATTAGTTTGAAAGCAAAATGAGCTTAAACAGTGTGCTTTCATTTCATCATATTTTAGTTACAAACAGTATTTAGGTTAAACAAATCCCTTTCTGGTCCAGCTTTGATTTCCATTTGAAGAGATGAACATGTCCCACTTCTTCTCCCACAGCACCAGGCCTGCGTCCTTAAGGTGTGGTGGCAGAGAGCTGTATCTGTATGGGGGACATGGGTCAGGGTTATTTGAGAGGAGTCCACTTCTGCTTTCCCACACTATGGGAAAGCAGAAGTGGAACACTAACACTTTCACTACACTACGGCTAATTAAACATAAAATCAGTTTTACTTTTCATTACTGTCCTGTTACAATTTAATTATTACTGTTCTGTTACAATTTAATTACAAATCGAAGGGCTGCGTAATAAGCAATGTAACAACATATAACAGCATGTACTTAATATGTAATAACGTTGTGAAACAGCATTTAACAACACAATGTGGTTACAATGCGAATTCCACACTGGGGGTAACGGACTGTACCATAATGTTACCTCATATTAAGTAAATGCTGTTACAGGTTGTAGCATTGCTTTATTACATGTATAACAGACACTGAAATGTAAAGTGTTGCCAAAATGACCCACTTGATGGAATTGGTGGCCAGCTCCTTGAGAGTTCCCAGGTTCGCCTTTAACCCTCCGATTCCCACGAAGGCTTGGTAGAAGTCGTAGGAGAGCCCGGCATTGCCAAAAAGAGAGGGATCATCGGAGCTGATCACTAGGGGATGGCCTTCAGACATCAGCACTGCAGCAGGGTGGTTCCGCAGATCAGACACCAACTTTAGCACCTGGAGATCCGACACAGTGACAATGCACTGACATTCATTCAAATGTTTAACTCTATCCTGGCGCAATGCAGGCTTTCAAGCCCGGCAACACCAGGATTTGGATGTTGACCACTTGAAAAGCCTAAGGCAAAACACTACAGCTCAGCATCCTGGCGGTTTCCTATCTGACACTTACTCATGACCAACAGGCCAAAGGTTACGTTGGTGCTATGACCAAGATTCTGCATACTATTTAGGGAAGTTTGTTCACTAGAATAGAAATGAGAACAGTGAAGCTCGCTCCCGAACCAATAACAACTTTACAAGCACCTAACATAAAGGCTTTAGCAATTAGCGCAGCTGCTATGGCTTCTTCACCTGGGGTTGCTGGGTGGAAACCCTTATACAGAATGTGGTCGTGGGGTATGACCTGACCTGATTGGAGATAGGACACAGCTCCACTGCCACGTTTCCCACCCTGGACAGCTCCTTGGCTAGGGGGTGGTGGGGCAGGGCGTAGCCATGTCCGATGCGGGTGGTGTTTAAAAGCAGGGCATCCAGGATGTTTTCGTCTACATCTGTGCCTTCTTCGTCTACATGTTTATACGGATGTAGAGTACGAATGTACAGTAAGAATAGATTCTATGAATGCACTCATAGTAGTTAAAAATGTTTATAAAACATGCAAAATGTTTTATGTTTGTTCACTTATTTTAATCTTGTATTTATTTTGAATTCCTATTACTGTCCTGTACTGTCTGCTGCAAAGAGGGATATTTTATTTTACCATAAAACTAAACATCGACTTCAAGAGAACATAAAGTACTGACCTGTCTCCCCTGCATGGAAGAAGTACGGCAGAACCAGCCCAAGGTTGGCTGGCAGCAACAGCGCATCCCGGAAGTACCACAGATTCCTGCCGCTGTCTTCCCTTCCAACCTTAAAACCACAGCAATTATTTAGTTTGCTTGTCGACGGCCATCGTGTTTTATTCCAATTCATGCTAGCTAGACACAATTTCGAATTCGACAAGGAGCAGGACTGACACAACTGACGTGATAATGAATTCTCATTGGACAGTGTTACGAATCGACTCCGCGTACCGCTCAAGTGACAAGATCTTCGACCAAAATATCGAAACATGTTTGAAAAAAATCGGGATGTAGCAGACTGAATCGGGAAGACGGGGATTGCAATTATCGGGGCTTCTTGATCGTCCAACACTGTAAGACCAAATCAGAGGAAATTCAACGCAAAATCGGCTGTTAAATTGTGTAGGCTATGCCTGCCATTAGTTGACTAGTCTTGGGTAAACTAGTGAAGGTATGGGACAAGTGGAGGGATGTGGTGATCTCACCAAGTCAAATCCTGCGACCACATTCGGGAAATCTCTCTGCATTTGGATGGCATCCATCACAGCAGCCTTGACCTGGGACACGCTCAGAGACCTGGTGGCGATAGACAAACAAAATATCATCATACTGTGCCCATGTGTGGGTTCACAACAGCTCATTGGTTTAATAAGAATAAACTTTGCCGTTGTTTAGCTATTTGTTGATGTTTAGCCAGCCTTCTGTGATATATAACTAACCTGATATCTCCAGAATACATAGTCTGGGGAACTTTAAACAAAAGAGTACAATATGTACACTTGATTATTTTGTTAAATTTGTAGATTAAAATGAAGTACATCACAGTGAACTCTATCTTTGACCTAATACTTGATGCTATAATTTTCTTTAGTTTAGTGCATTTAATGATTTATTTTATTTTTTAAATGAAGCAATTCTTTAGCCTTTTCACCAGCCAACCACAGAGACTGGTGGCCATCACTGTGTATATATAGTAGCCTACCTGTGGACAGTGATTATAATGCGAGTTCCCAGGAAGTCTGGGTGATCTTCCACAAACTTCTGCGTCACTTCCTGAAACGTCTTCAAGTACCAGACCTTATCGTGACGGCTTCCATCCAGCTCATATGTCTACATCAGAGAAAGACACCATTAGGCTACTTGAAAACAAAAAAACAATTGACAGAAGTTCTGGTTGGAATAGACAAATCACAAAAATATGTGCATTGGGGAGGGTATTATAGATGGTTGTGTTGTTGCCTTTAGTTGCGGCTTCATTGTCCTCGCTATTCTGGTCCTTGCAAAAGTGTCACAAGTAAAACATGTAAGACGGTACCAGCTGATTGGTCAAAAACTGGATTAGATTGGATTCAATATATTGATTGACAAATTTATCAAAAGGTACCACAACAACCCCAGATTTTAAGGCACACCAAATCCCTGACCCCACCATCCCTGATTTGTGTTCATTCTGGGGCTGCAGGGCTGCCGGCTCCCCTGTAAACAACCCTTCAGTCCACTTACAATGAACTGAAGTCAGCGCTTTATCAGCAGGTGACCGGGGAACCGTAACAGCCAATCAGAGGTGAATACGCATGCAATGGCATGTGTTTGACCTATTGAGAGAGACAGCTTAAGCAAACCAATCTACAGGTGGTGTTGAGGTGTTGTTCTCCTTGAAGCAGAAACATACCCTTGCCAGCCCACTCCTGAGCTCCAGGTACATAATGTTGTCTCTGTGGAGCTCCTCAAGGCCCTTGTACAGGTAATCCCTCAGTACGGGAGCATGGGTGATTAGACCAGACGCTACGGTGAACGCTTTCTCAAACTTCTCCCAGACGACGTCTTGACTGGGGTACGCCACGTCTGGGTCCTCGGTGAACAACGTGAGGTTCTGTATCAAACTGAATGACATCCACCAAATTAAATTTGACTATTCATTGCTTTTCATGTGACTTCTTAAAGATGCTGCGGTAAGATGTAAGAGCTCTAATTATGTGTACTCTTAGGACTGCCATAGCCATTTGTGAGCTATTAGTGAGTGAAATTCTCTGAAAATATTAGTTTCTAGTTAACCGGCCTCTGTATCAGGCTATTTCGATTTTAGCGTCACTTGCGCCTCACCATGAGACTATTCAGATTTACAATGCTCACGGCTCATTTCCATATCAATACTGGCCATGGATGATGACAGATAAGAGCTTTGGTATCAACCTGTTATCAAAGGGTGCAGGGTCTCCCATCTTGGCTCGTAGGGTCTCCAGCAGATACCAGTAGAAGCAGTCCCAAGTGGGCCAGGGGAGGCCGATGGAAAACACAAAACGCACTGTTTGGTCCGTCGTGAAGCAAATGTAGCAGTGGGGTCTGTAGGTCACATTTCTCACCAGCCAATCCACGCCCACCAGAGTGGAACTGTGGATGTGGAGGGCCCCGCCTAGATAGAGCCGAGATAGAAACAATAAGGTCTTGGATGATGAACAGCACCTTTGAGGGGTCAGACCTTTACCACTGAGCGGCCATGAAAGATCACCTTTGGGCATCCTTTGAAGCAGGGTGAAGATGGGACTCTTCTCTATGAGCGGCTTGGCCTTGAAGAAGTGAATGGCCGGGGGGAACGACGGCTGGGACATCTCGCGCTCTTTCATTCCACGGAGTCGAGCGTCGAGCTTCATCTCCGCTGCCGTCAACGTCACCTTGCCCCCGATCTGCCTGGAGGTCTCCTGGCGCATGAGGGAGTCCCTCTGAGAGGGGTCGGGGGCCGCTTTGCACACTACCCCGAAGCAGAGGAGAAATAGGAGCCCCCAGCCGGTGGGCACCCGGAGGCCTCCTCCTCTTCGCACCGAGATCACCATGTCCTTAAATGACCATGACCTTATGTTCCACTAGAGGGCGCAGGTCTGCTCCTTTAACACTTTGTTTTAATGGAGCATGTTTTCATTGTGCGCTAAGGGGAAAAAAACAAACAGGAGTTTTGATTCAATTGAATCCTTGACGCTTATGTCAGGCAGGTTCTTCTTCTGGAGGCTTAATTAAGCTAAATTTCAATAGTGCTACCAGTATGTTGTGCACTTATAACTTAATAACCAGGCTCATAAAACATTGAGTGATCAGGCTGAAAAATGTGCCCGTGAGTTAACAAGGGCGGTTAAAAAAAAACGTCTTGACTTAGAGACAGAATTAAAAAAAATCCCTAATTATACAAATCAAATTCAAGATATTGTTCTATAATATATCATAACTGCTTAAAATGTATTAAATCGGAACGGTTTGTTATTGTGTGGTTATCATGTTGTACGTATTGAGAATATTGATAAAAGGCCACATATCTCTAAATCATTTTTGTGATGACTAAAAAGACTAAAAAGTAAAAGTAGCATTTTAACAAAAAGGTGTATTCTCGACGCTGTTAATATTAACATTCACAGAAAGAGATACTAATTTAAACACACTACATTTAAAACAACCCAAGCACCAATACATGTGTAGGGCCAGATGTCTCTTCTAGGATCAGACATTTTAAGCAATGAATCCCCAAATATTTACCCAGCGCTCTGAAAACATATAGAAATAAGTTGTTTATCCTTACGTTATGAGCTTGTAGCGTCCGGTTTCAGCTTGTTGGTGCTCATAACCCGTCCACAGCAAACAATCGCGCCAGCGACTCCAGCGACTGAGCTAAATTGTCCCAAGGCATTGGATAATCAAGGCATTTCTTCATGACGAGTGACCATGTGGTCAACTAATAAAGGAAGCATGAATGGCCACTTTTACCAAATAGAATGGGAGTAGGCTACTTCACCTTATTGCAGATTTCGCAACAAGCGCTCATTCAGTCAATAAGTAAGCTACTCATTCGTAAAAAAAAGTAGTAGAGTAGGAGTTGATCACAATTTTTTACTTTGTTACATATTTTCAATAACATGGAGACAATCAAGAACAAGAACAAACAACCGTACACACTTATAATTTAATAACACATCTGGAGTCCTGATATACATACAGTGCAACCTCAGCCACACATCCGATACAATATGTAATGTACGATAAATGTTACATTAATAAATTAACTTCACCATATAGTCATATTCTTTCTAATAATTTAGACGTTAAGCAGACGTTAAGTAAGACAGTGCTCTTTGCAATTTGTAATGAGGAGCCAAGAGATAATGGACCAATTGTAAGAAAGCATAATATGTAATTCTGAGGAGCCTGAAATGTTAAACATCCAACCAATCACAATGTCCTTTACTAAGCAGTGTAAGCACAATACACAACAACCGTCTCATTATTATCTTGTCAAACCTCAAGTCTTACATTACCGCTTCCATCCGTACTTGTAGTTGCACAGAAACATTACAGCAATACGTCACACAACAAAAATGTGCCTCATTTTGAGTTGGAATTTAACTGGAATATAACTCTATAGACACAGTAATGGGATATTTTACACCACAAAATATAAAACAAAATGGAGACTCAATCCAAGAACTTGCGGTTGGGGTTGTTACCGAAAAGAGCCACTCGGACTTCAGGCATCATCTGAAAACAGGAACACATTGTGGACGTTCCACAATTGCCTAAGAATTAGTAATATATTAAACATGTTTGGGCTGAAAACTGATGATGTAAAAGTTGAGATAGTTGAGATAGCTGAGTTGAGAGATTTTCAAAGTAAAAAACTATTTTTCCACGATTGAGAAATGCTGTATGATAACACTGTGTGCGCGCATGTGATTGAAAGGCAAGATTAATTCCTGATTAGGTTTAAATCTAAAGTGTCGTCTAATCAACCATGACAGATATTCTTTCAAAGCATATAACTGACCAATAGCTGAAGGATGGTTATGGCATTTCAAACAAACACTCAAATGACAGCGTCGTCTTAGCTACAGCATCTTTAAATTTAACGTACCTGCTGAGCCATGAGGTCCAGTCTGCTCTCCAGGGTGTTGGCCACCTTGATGTTTCCCCGAGCGTTGTACAGCTCAATACCTCCAGAACTGCAGAGAGAGGGCCGCAACACATCAGCAGTGGGAGTATAAATACCACATAAGACAACACTTGCTGTATATCACAAATACAAAGATTTGGTTTAAGATTTTATATTTTCTAAGCCGTAAGCTAAAGCATGCAAATATAAGAATTAAAATCCAGTGCCAAAGCGAAAGTAAAGACCTTATTTTGGGTGTGAACAAAGCTTGAGTCGAAAATACTCAATGGCCTGACATTGGGTGAAGTCTGTGAGAGTGAAGGAATGATTTCATTTTCCCAATTGCTCCTAACCAACCATCAATGGTGGTTCTTGTGATGAGAGGTGCTCCTGGTGGTCCCTGAACCAACTGTCCAATTAAAGTGAATGTTATTAAGTGGTTTAAACTGTCGGTTTGTGCTCTTGAAGATCGTGAAAACAATTTAAGGTCCTTACATGCCCTTATTGTTCTCGAGCCGTTTTAGAGAGAGGGAGAGAGTACATTTGTATAAAAGAACAAGCTACACACATCTTCACGTACATTTAATAGTTACTCTTCCATTTTGATGCAGCACTCAGCCATCATTTTGAAGAGGTTTTGTTTAGCTAGCTAGCTGTTTGGCGAAGTTGGGTTAACTACCACAGCCCCGTGCTGGATCAACTCAGTGGTGAAAATGGGTTTATGATGGACAGGGTTTCAAATCTTTTGAAAAGACAGAAAAGGTTTCCATAGTAGTCATCTCTCCATACTCAAATTAATATTTCACAAGACAGAGAAACGTACATATCTGGAGAGAGGTAGTTATCCTGGTCAATGCGGACCTCCAGGTTGATCTTCACTGCATCCTTGAAGGCAGGGATGTTCCTCTGAATGGAAGCCTGGAGAGAAAAACAACAACAAGACAAGTTCATTATTTTCCCAAAACTAAGATATGGCTAAGTGCTTGCACTTCACAACTCAATCAGAAATAAGATAACCCACCTGCACCATCTGGACGTCCTGCTTGCGACAGCGAATGGTCACTTTGGGCTCCAGAAGTTGAAAAAATCCCTGTTACCAAACGGTTGAAAAAAATACATGATTCCATACCAGGTACAGGAGGGTTTGACATGATGTTGTGCACATTCAAAGTCGCCATCTTGGTGTTTTTTCACCATTATAATCAGAACAAAAACAAGAACAACAATTAGTTGCGTGGTGATTCTAGAATTTTCTTTCAAGAAGAAGCATGATGGCAGCTTGGTTTGATTTCAACTTTTTCTATACCAGTAGGGTTATAGGAGGTCATATCTGTACCACGGTGGTGGATTTACGGACCTGTAGGATGAGGCCGTCCATCAGGGCTGGGTACCTCGCAGGGTCCTTAGCAATGGTTGCTAGCCGCTCCCGCGCTTCATTCAACATTTCCTTAGGACATACAATTGACCATGAATAAATAAAACAAAACCTCAAAACAAGGTTCTAAATGAGGTAGAAACAATACATTAAATTTGGGTTGCCAGGAAGAGAGTGTTGTGAGGAACACATTATTCCACAGTTACGACAGGGGGCTTACCGAAATCATATCATCACGTGCCTTCAGTACTTTGAGGCGGGCCTGGTTCATCAGGTTGGACATCTGACTGGAAGGTGAACAAACACAACTCAGACAAGAAGAGGTCCACATGTACAACAAGAAGGGGGATGTGGAAGTCAGAAGGCAAACTGTGTAGATAGGCATCGCTGACTTAACCTAGTTCACAATTAAATTGTTCAATAATGATGAGGACTAAATACAATTATGGAAGTCGCTGATCACGGGACAATGCTGGCACAGCTCCCCACCCCCTGAGAGAGAGGAAGTTGAGGACACAGTCCAGACATGACTCACTCGCTACTCACATTTTCTTCTGTTGCTCGATCTGCTTCTCTTTCTTCTCGTAATACTCCATGATCTTTAACCGCTGCGTCTGAACCAGACGGCCCTTCTCAATGTTGAACTCTTCTTCTGCCTGCATGAGGACACACACGCACGCACAATGACATTTTGAAAAAGACTGTTATATCTACTCTTCTCCAGAAAACGTGGTTGTACGGTACCTTGGCATCGATCTCCTCTGCCTTCTCATTCGCCTCCTGTTCAATGAAGGCCATCATGTGCTTGATCTGAAACAAAGAGACACATTAAACAGGAATAGTGAGTGAGGGAGGCCGATGCTTTTATGTTTTTAGGTGCCATGAAAAGTGATGCACATCTCTCCACGGCTGTCAAAAAAGTTTTAATTAAAAATGATGCTCACTAAAGAACAAATGGGAAGACACGGTCAAGCATTCCTTGACTATTACTAACACCCTGGCGTTGAATGCGTCTTGTTTAAGAATTGTCACTATGCATTAAACTCATCTCCATTACTTAATTTATATGTGGGGCTACAGTTTCTAAATTTGGTTGTGGTTATTTTGACTGCTTGTGTGACCAGTTATCCATTCCTTTATATTATTCAAACAAAACTTAATTCAAATGTCCCTTTTAGGCAAAGGCAATGACCATGTGACCACGGGAAACCACGGCCCTCTGCAATGCAGTTTAAACGTGCATGTTGTTGCCTAATCTGAAAATAACTAACGTGAATATCGCTGCTAAAACAGAAAAATGTAGGATATATGGACCATGCGATGTAATTAATACTTAATCTACAATATAGCCCTATGTCAATGTCACACTCCTTGTTCAGCGTTGTACAATTACAACAGAAAACGAAGGTTACCCAGCTATCAGCTCAACAGAAACAGTAAATTAAGATAATGTTTAAAAAGCGAAGGATGCATTAATGAATTCTGAAGGTTAAAATGAACACCAATTCGACGTACCTGCTTCTGTACATCGGCATCGCTGAGCGCCATGGTTGCAGCTGTCAAAGATCCGCTAGGCCTATAAGAAATGCACTTGTTTAGAATAATTTCGGCATAAATGAAGGCCGAAAAACAGCTATCATAAAGTTAATTACGTTGGGAAGGAAATATGAAATATATATAACCTGGAATTGGAAGAAACGGAAATATTGAATTAATCGCTGCAGTCGTGACTCGTAAAGATGTCAACGGAGGATCAGCTGATTTTCAATGTCACATGATGTAGTCTTCCGGCTAGATAACCAATAGGACGTGAGCTCCAATCCTCGGGTAGGATATTATCTTTTTACCATCAAGTAATCATTCAGGGGAATAGAGACGATATTTTTCTTTGTTAAATAAATTAAAATATTGTATTTAATTTGAACATGCATGCAACGTTCAACTGTTAAAATAAAGGATTATTCGTACAATGTTGTATCACGTTAAATGTGACGCATTACCTATGTGAACAGCACATCATATATTCTAATGTATGCAATGTCATATTAACAAACAGTATCCTACATGACAAGCTAAAAATGCCCAAACTTTATTGTCCCACCTATATTTATCATTTGGATATCTACGTATATAACAAAACTAGAGAGTGCACATTGTTTGAACTATTAATCTGAACAACTTAACAATGTATCCAATCATTATAAATTCGCTGCGTTAATGTAAAAGCAATTTATGGAGCTACATTGTTACTGTAATTTACAAATTCTATATTTATGTAATTGCTGATTTGTGTATGTGTGTGTGTATGTGTGTTTGAGAGTGTGTGTGCGTGTGTGCGTGTGTGTGTGTGTGTGAGAGAGAGAGAGAGAGAGAGAGATAGTGAGAGAGAGTGTATGTGTGTGTGTGTGAGAGAGAGAGAGAGAGAGAGAGAGAGAGAGAGAGAGAGAGAGAGAGAGAGAGAGAGAG